>JAADXR010000067.1:0-93193 GCA_023337935.1 Elongisporangium anandrum
GGAGATTGAGAACGAGGACCAGCTGTGGTACTTCCAGACTCATCTGGACCAAGTGTACAAGGCTGTTGTGGAAGAGAATATCCCTGTGATCGGCTACACGGCTTGGTCTCTGTTGGACAACTACGAGTGGGGCTCATTCAAACCTCGTTTCGGTCTGTACTACGTGGACATGCCTTCCAACATCGGTGACAAGGACTTTTACACGCCCAATGCCACACAGCTGACTCGTACGCCTCGTCTTGCAGGCCGTTGGTTCACGAAGCTGGCCCAGACCAAGTGCTTTGGCACCGATGACGCTCAGATGGCGGATGTGCTGCTGAGTGAGATGGACACCTCTCTGTCCTACAAGAGCGTTGTGCTCCCTGTTGTGGGTCTGCTGGCGGCAGTGGCGCTTGTGGCTGGTGTCGTCCTGAAGCGCCGTGCTTCCAGTCGTGCGAACGAGCGCTCGCCTCTGCTGCAGAAACAGTAAGCAGACTTACAGAATTATACAACGATCATAGAACGCCATTACGTTCTGCTTTCGATGGGACCAATCTGTGAATCTGCGACATGTGAGAAAAGAGTAGTACCGTATCCCGTATTTTACAGCTTCAACTATATCCCTCGCTGATTTAATATCAAGTGGTCCGGGTTGAACTTCAGAAATATCGTTCATAAAACGTCCACCATCATATTTGCTTGGTGTTGGAATGAACATAGTCAGGGCATCCACTAAAAGAGATCAAATCGAATTGATGCGCATTCATGGCAGCAGCAAAGAGACCGACTGCGGTCATTCTACGTTTCGATCTCCGCAGCACAAGCAGCAATCGTCTTTAGAAGACCGCAATGCGCTGGTCCTGCTACTCTCTGCTAGTTGGCGCTGCCATGGCACTCGTGGGAAGCGTCCAAGCTTCGGGCTCCACCACTGAACGATGCTTCCCGGACAACTTCATGTTCGGCTCAGCCACAGCCTCGTACCAAGTCGAAGGCGCTGTGAAGGAGACCGGCCGCACGACCAGCATCTGGGACGATTTCTGTCGCGAGAAGGAAGGAGTAGCCTGTTCCAACGTGGCCGATGACTTCCTGCACCGATACAAGGACGACATCCAGACGATGAAGGACACCGGTCTCCAGTCCTTCCGCTTCTCCATTTCCTGGTCGCGCGTGATGAACTGGAACGCCACGTCCAAGCGCATGGTGCGCAACCAAGCCGGCATCGACTTTTACCACTCCATGGTCGATGATCTCCTGAGTCACAACCTGGTGCCGGTGCTGACTCTCTACCACTGGGATCTGCCCAGTGAACTGCACACGCAATTCTCTCCTCAGGGCTGGCTCAACAGCGAGATCGTGAGCCACTTCGTGGAGTACTCGGAGCTCATTTTTGACGAATTTGGCAGCAAAGTGGACTACTGGACAACGTTCAACGAGCCGTGGACGTTCACATGGGCTGGCTACGGCAACGGCATGCACGCGCCAGGCTTCACCAACTCGACCACCAACACGTACACGGCTGGCCACAACCTGTTGAACGCCCACGCGCAGTCTGTCGCCAAGTTCCGCTCCCTCAAGGCTTCGAACGTCATCCGCTCGACTGCTCGTATCGGTATCGTCCTGGTCAGTGACTGGTCGTACCCACTGGACCCGAGCAATCCGAAGGATGTCGCTGCTGCTG
Source organism: Elongisporangium anandrum (assembly GCA_023337935.1). Classification (NCBI taxonomy): domain Eukaryota; phylum Oomycota; class Peronosporomycetes; order Pythiales; family Pythiaceae; genus Elongisporangium; species Elongisporangium anandrum. Next base: position 1,658 of record JAADXR010000067.1, read on the forward strand.
AGCGTCGCACCGAGTTCATGTTCGGCTGGTACCTGAAGCCCATTGTCACGGGCGACTACCCTGCCGTCATGCGTGAGATCGCAGGAGATCGTCTGCCTACGTTCACGGTAGAAGAGTCCGCTCTGCTCAAGGGCTCTTACGACCTGTTCATGATGAATTACTACTCGTCGAAGCTCGTAACGGACTGCGATTCGGCCAACTCCACCATCACGTGCGACTCTCTGTCTCTGGCTTGGGAGCGCGACATGGGTGTGGACTACACGCGGTCTCCCCCTGGCGCTCGCGGTTCTGCCAAGAACAGCGCTGGAGTGGAGAACTGCCCCATGATGACTGGCTACGCGCCTGGCTACCTGCAGCAGATCAAGTGGCTGCACCAGCACGACACCAGTGCTGACATCCTCCTTACGGAGAACGGCTACTGTGGTAACGAAGAGATCGAGAACGAGGACCAGCTCTGGTACTACCAGACTCACTTGAGCGAAGTGTACAAGGCTGTGGTGGAAGAGAAGATCCCCGTCATTGGTTACACGGCCTGGTCTCTGTTGGACAACTACGAGTGGGGCTCGTTTAACCCTCGCTTCGGCCTTTACTACGTCGATATGCCTTCCAACATTGGCGACAAGGACTTCTACGAGCCAAACTCCACGCAACTGACGCGCACAGCTCGTCTTGCGGGCCGCTGGTTCTCCAATCTGGCGCAGACCAAGTGCTTGAACGCAAGCGATGTCGAAATGGCTGATGCGCTACAGAGCTTTGATGACTCGGTGTCCACGCCTCTGGGCAAGAGCGTCGTGTTCACGATCGTGGGCCTGCTCGTCGCGGCCGCCATTGTCGCTGGTGTGGTGCTCAAGCGCCGTGCTTCCAGCCGATCGAGCGAGCGCTCTCCGTTGCTGAGCAAGCAGTAGATCGACCAGAGCTCAGTATATTCTGAAGAATACAGTTTTTCCTTCTTAGCAACCAGTTCTGACTGTGGTTGAAGCGCGTGGTTGAAGTTGAAGTGCTATGGACATCACTGATTGGTGTCGAGGGAAAATTTGGTTGTGCCAATCAGGACTGGGCTTTACCCACTAAGATGCGTTGGGAACCCAACAGGATGACAGACTCATCACTTCTGTTTTCGCTCTCGACCTGGCAGCAGAAACAAGAGCTGAAGGATGTTCTGGCCCAGAGTCTTGCTCGGTGTCAGCGCTCTCGTGGGCGGCGTCCAGGCTGCATCATCGAACCGGTGCTTTCCTGATGATTTTATGTTCGGTTCAGCCACTGCTTCGTACCAAGTGGAAGGCGGATGGAACGAAACCGGCCGCACGCCCAGTATCTGGGACGACTTCTGCCGCGAGAAGGAAGGCGTACAATGCGCCAATGTGGCCGACGACTTCCTGCATCGATACAAGGACGATATCCAGACCATGACCGAGACTGGACTCAAGTCCTTCCGCTTTTCTATCTCGTGGTCGCGCGCCATGAACTGGAACCCAAACACCATGCGCATGGTGCGCAACCAACCTGGCATTGACTTCTACCACTCGATGATCGACGAGCTGCTTCGGAACAGCCTGGTGCCGATTTTGACACTATATCATTGGGATCTGCCAAGCGAATTGCACCGCGAGTTGACTCCGCAAGGCTGGCTCAACAGCGAGATTGCCAGTCACTTCACTGAGTATGCTGAGCTGGTGTATCGAGAATTCGGCAGTAAAGTCGACTACTGGACGACTTTCAACGAGCCTGTGTCGTTTGTTGCCAAGGGATACGGTGGCACCGGCATGCGCGCACCAGGAATCATGAACTCCGACACCAAAGTTTACATCGCTGGTCATAACGTTCTCATTTCCCACGCCAAAGCCGTCGCCAAGTTCCGGGAGCTCAAGAAGGCCAATATCTTTCGTGACTCGGCTCGAATCGGGATCGTGCTGGTGAGCGACTATGCGTATCCTTTGAATGCGACTGATCCAAGCGATGTGGCTGCTGCCAAGCGCCACACTGAGTTCATGTTTGGCTGGTTCCTGCAGCCAACTGTGACTGGTGACTACCCAGCAATCATGCGCGAACGGGCTGGTGATCGACTTCCGACCTTTTCCAAAAAAGAGACGAAGCTGCTGAAGGGCTCGTACGATCTCTTCATGATGAACTACTACTCGTCAAAGCTCGTGACTGATTGCTCGTCGAAGGAATCGACGGTTGCGTGCTCTTCACTGCCTCTGGGTTGGGAGCGTGACTTGGGTGTTGATAGCTCACGCCTTCCGCCAGGAGCTCGACCTTCATCCATGAACACAGCTGGTCACCTGAACTGCCCGAACAATTCAGCCTATGCGCCTGGCTATCTGGAGCAGATCAAGTGGCTCCACAAGCACGACCCGACTGCCGATATCCTTCTTACGGAGAACGGCTGGTGCGGCAATGAAGAGATCGAGAACGAGGACCAGCTCTGGTACTACCAGACCCACTTGGATCAAGTGTACAAGGCCATCACAGAAGAGAAGATCCCTGTGATCGGCTACACGGCCTGGTCGCTGTTGGACAACTACGAGTGGGGCTCGTTCAACCCTCGTTTCGGTCTCTACTACGTCAACTTCACGTCGCAGACTGGAAGCAAGGAAGGCTACACGCCCAAGCCCACGGATCTAGCCCGCATCCCGCGACTTGCAGGTCGTTGGTTCACTCAGTTCATGGACTCCCAGTGTCTCGCCGATACCGACGCGACGATGGGTGAAGTGCTGCAAGCCAACGACGTCAATGGATTATCATCCCACAGCCTCTCTGTCTTCGTAGCTGTGGGACTTTTGGTTGCTGTGGCGATGGTTTCTCTCAAGCGACGCTCTACTCGTCCCAGTCGTGCGTTCGAGAGATCTCCTTTGCTTCAAACCACTCGCACATAGGAGAGGGAAAGGAAGGTTGATGCCACGAATGTTGAAATGATTTTGGTTCCCACAAATAAATACGCATGCAGCTCCGATATGTTATTCGCAAAAGCCAGAGTCAGGGTTGCTCTCAGAGAGAGAGAGAGACGTCAAGCTCTTGACTTGAAAAATCAGGCAAATCATTATTAGGTTTCCAAGGAAACAGACCAGGCATTTGAACTTGCGCTCCTGTGAGATCATTCCGAGTTTTGCTCTCAGTAGGAACAGCAAAGCATGCGTCTGTTGAAGTCGCTCTTGTGCGGCGCTTTCATGGCGCTGCTGGGCAGTAAGCAAGAGGCAGCAGCAACCTCAAGCGACCGGTGCTTTCCAGACGGCTTCTTGTTCGGCTCGGCCACTTCCGCATACCAAATCGAAGGTGGTTGGAACGAAACCGGACGCACGCCCAGTATCTGCGACGATTTCTGCCGAGAGACACCGATCCAGTGCGCCAATGTCGCCGACGATTTCCTGCACCGCTACAAGGACGATATCAAGCTCATGGCCGACACGGGGCTTTCGTCCTTCCGCTTCTCCATCTCCTGGTCTCGCGTCATGAACTGGAATGCAAACACGAAGCGCATGGTGCGCAATCAGCCAGGAATCGACTTTTACCACAGCGTGCTGGACGAAATGAGCAAGTACGGCATCGCGCCGATCCTCACGCTGTACCACTCCGACCTTCCGCGCGAGCTGCATACTGAACTCTCTCCACCTGGATGGCTGAATGCGGATATCAAGGACCATTTCGTGGAGTTTGCGACGCTCATGTTCACTGAATTTGGCTCCAAAGTGCTCTTCTGGTCGACATTCAATGAGCCGAACATGTTCGCGACCTACGGCTACGGCAACGGCCTAGCCGCTCCTGGTATGCGCAATTCCTCGACCAACGTCTACACGGCAGGCCACAATGTGCTGCTCTCGCACGCCCAGGCTGTCGAGAAGTATCGCGCGCTCAAGAAGACGGATGCGATCCGGAGTGACGCTCGCATTGGAATCGTGATCGCCTCAGAGAACATGTATCCGCTGGATCCGAACGATGAAGGCGACGTGGCTGCAGCTGAGCGCAAGATGCAATTCAATCTTGGTTGGTTCCTTCAACCAATCGTCTCTGGTGAATACCCAGTCGTCATGCGAGAGCGTGCTGGTGGTCGCCTGCCTCAATTTACAGCCGATCAATCAGCGCTGCTGAAGGGATCGTACGATCTGTTTATGCTGAACTACTACTCCTCGCACATGACCACGGACTGCGCGTCCAGCACATCGACTGTGCATTGCGAGAAGCTCACCTTGGGATGGGAGCGCGACATGGGCGTTGACGACACCATCCTGCCTCCCGGAGCTCGCCGATCCGGTAAGAACCGAGATGGCGGATACAATTGCCCATGGCTGGGCGCGTTTCCCCGGGGCTATCTGGATAATATCAAGTGGATGCACAAATTCGACCCCAAAGCCGACATTCTGCTCACGGAGAATGGCTTCTGTGGCGACGAAGAGATTGAGAGCGAGGACCAGCTCTGGTACTTTCAAAAGCATTTGGGGAAAGTGCACGAGGCCATTGTGGATGAGAAGATCCCAGTCATTGGCTACACAGCCTGGTCGTTCATGGACAACTACGAGTGGGGCTCCTACAATCCTCGCTTCGGTCTCTTCCACGTGAACTTTACGACTCAGACGGGGACCAAGGATGGCTACGAACCGAAGTCCACAGACCTCACGCGCACTCCGCGGCTCGCTGCTCGTTGGTATTCCAACGTAGCAAAGACCAAGTGCCTAGGCACCAGCGAGTCTGAATCAGCCACTAAGCTTCAGAGTTTGGTCCAGACCTTGACGGCGAGTGACAGCATTGTGTCGGTGTTTGTGGGTCTGACTGCTATTGCAGTCATTGCATTCGTTGTCTTAAAGCGTCAGACTACTCCTGGCCGTGTTTACTCCGAGCAATCGCCGCTACTTAGAGCATAACTCTAAGTGTGACAAAGCAGCTGAGTCGCTGCATTTGCCGGAAATCGCTTGATGTTGCAGTCACTACTACCACGTAGAATTTCAGTATCAGTAGTTATGAGGGATACGAAGGTATTATAGTTGGAGCAAACCTTGAGCGCATGTTGGATTCGTTTTCGTGTTCTGTCGTCCAACAAATAACAATCTTAGGGATTTGTCATACGCGGAGCTTCAAGCTGGACCAAAACCCAATTCCTAAGGCTCACGGTACCGGAATGGGTAGTCGACACCCACGATGGCGACTCGAGTCTTGACATTTGCACTGCGGCGATTCGACCCTGGGAACACAATGTCGAGCACGTGCTTTCGAAACGACAAATCATCCACTTCTCTTGCGAACTGCTTTAAAATAACCCGAGGCACCACGCACCGGAGCTCAACAGCGCCCACGTTCTGCTTGTCATGTTGCCCCAACCTTTGAAGAACTTCGACAAACGGTTCTGGAACGAAGTGGTGTTCTGCCGCGCGTGTTATATGCAGGAAGATGTATCGAAGGCGAGACGTGCCTTTGTCCAAAACGATGTAGACCGCATCGTAGCCAGCTTGGTTCCACTTGGTGGGCAAGAAGTAGCGATTGACATTCGTGATCACGTCGTTCGTTGGATCAAAAGAAGTTACCGGACACCGCTCCAAGCGCAACGGAGCATTGGGTTCATCCAGAAATCGGTACTCGAGGCCACTATAGGCCAGCGAAGCCACAACCCACGCCCCGAACAGATGCTCATCCGTGAAGGGATCTCCATTGATGCATTGCACAAAATTGATGAGCGCAGTGGGTACGAGTTGAAGCGCGAGCTGTCGCGAAGCGAACACGCTCACGATGGTGCCTCGGAATTCAGCTGCATCGCTTTTGCCGACGTCATAGTGGGCAATGAGCTGACTCATACCACTTGAGGAGCAATCCACATAACCTTGCGGGTTATTTACATGCTTTATCGCTGTCATCAGATTCGCTTGAGCTGTCGCGAGATTCAGGGAAAACATCGCCGTGGCGCTGCCACCAGCCACGCAGTACTTCTCCTTCACGATCTTCATTCGCTCAACGATGCCAGGGTCTGTCTTGAGACCAAATGCGTCCATAACAGAGCGGAAGAACGCTTCGTTCTCCACTGCCGCGAGGTATTCGTCGAGTGTCCACGATGACAGCTCGAATTCCATCGCTTCGAATAATGGCAACTTACCGTTCTGCCGCGATGGCTTCGTGGGTAATGTCTTAAGCTTAGCATATTTGCTGTAATTGTATCGTATCGACTCCATAGAGGTCACGCACACGAACCGACGATGGCATGGATCACACCTTTGCCAAGACGTTAACTTCCTCCAAACTCGTTCGCAGACGCCACTCCCGTCATCTGCTTTATCGTAGCCATCAAGCACCACGAATACATCACGATGCGTTGCGAGCGACTCCAACAGAGTATCAAGGGCCTCCAGCGACATAGCAAACATGTTGCACGTCGATTTGACGTCGTCTACAAGTTTGACGCAGAAAAAGTCACACGTCTCGCAGTTAAAATGGATCCATAGACGTTCCAGCGCGTGCGGTCCAAGAGACCACAGGCGAACGCGTAAGCCGCGCAGGACTTTCCCGCGCCGGGGGCTCCGACTATCCACAGGACTGCTTCGACGTCTACAGAATCACGCTCCATCTCGTTCCATTGCTCTCGCAGTGCTGCACGGCGATACATGATCAAGTCTTGTCCCTGTGGCACGCGTTTGAGCCCAGAATGCTCGAGATAGTGCCATGGAATGGAGAGTCATCGTATTGAATCTGTGGGCATGGCTCAGACGAGCGGATCCACGCGATGGTGAAGGCCGGTCTCTTTAAAGGCGGCGACGGAAGAGTCGATCCTTCCGCCTCCAACTGGGCGATCGAACGTGTTCTTCCGACGATCGGAGGCACCGCAAGCACGTGAATCACGTCGGTTTTCGGGGCATTGGGAGATAAATACTCACTCAAGTCCAACAAAGAAGTCAGATCTCAATTTGTATTCTCTGGAGTGTTCAAGAAACCTCCAGGATCATCGAGAGCGAAACGACTGAAAGTTTGATGGGAAGCTGAAGTGTGCTGCTGACAGCGACGCCGCGGCTGTGATATCTGTTGTGACACTTGCGTTGTTTCAAGTCGGTCATTGACATGAGAATGTTTAACTTGGAAGAACGAGAACAGGAAGGGTTTTCGGAAATAGAGTGGCTAAATGTGGCTCAGCCAGTGTGACTTGTGAGTGTATAACTGATCCACTGGCGTTTTTGTATCTGCTGCAGTATTGATGGTAATCGGTTGAAGTTGCAGTCACTCTCGCGTGCGACTTCAAGGCTCTGATTGCCAGGATTACAGACCGAAATGGTGCAGCACCGGGGCGAACAGCTCATCTTTGCTTGGTGGTTGACCTTGGGCACACTGTCGATATCAGTTTAGTCAGGGAGATCTGCGGCTGAATCCGTCATTGTGCATTTCCCTCTGCAGTTCAGACATGCGCTTCTCATTGGGATCGCTGCTTCTGGGAGCTGCTGCTCTTGCGGGCGTGGCGCACGGGACCTCGTCGGAGCGCTGCTTCCCCGATGACTTCCTGCTCGGCTCGGCCACGGCCTCGTACCAGGTCGAAGGCGGATGGAACGCCTTGGGCCGCACGCCCAGTATCTGGGACGACTTTTGCCGCGAGCAGCCGAACATGGAGTGCGCCAACGTCGCCGATGACTTTGTGCACCGCTACAAGGACGACATCCAGCTCATGGCCGACACGGGGCTCTCGTCCTTCCGCTTCTCCATCTCCTGGTCGCGCGTCATGAACTGGAACGCGACCTCCAAGCGCATGGAGCGCAACCAGCCGGGCATCGACTTCTACCACTCGGTCATCGATGAGCTCAACAAGCAGAACGTGGTGCCCATTCTGACGCTCTACCACTGGGACCTGCCGCGGGAGCTGCATCTGGAGTACTCCCCGCCCGGCTGGCTCAACAGCGTGATCGTGGACCACTTCGTCCAATACGCCGAGCTCATGTACAAGGAGTACGGCAGCAAAGTGGCCTACTGGTCCACTTTTAACGAGCCGTGGTCCTTCACCATGGGTGGATACGGCAACGGAATGAGCGCGCCTGGGTTCACCAACTCCAAGACCAACGCCTACACTGCGGCGCACAACGTGTTGATCTCGCACGCCAACGCTGTCAGCAAGTTCCGCTCCCTCAAGGAGTCCAAGGTGATCCGTGCCGATGCTCGCATCGGGATCGTGCTGTGCTCTGAGCAGCTGTACCCGCACACGGAGAACAACGTGAGCGATATCGAAGCTGCAGAACGCAAGATGCAGTTCATGCTGGGCTGGTTCCTGCAGCCCATCGTGTCGGGCGAATACCCAGCGATCATGCGTGAACGCGCAGGCAACAACCTTCCTTACTTTACGAACGAGGAGTCGGCACTGCTTAAGGGATCGTACGATCTGTTCATGCTCAACTACTACTCGTCGCACATGGTCACGGACTGCGCGTCCAGCACGTCGTCGGTCGAGTGCTCGAGCCTGAACGCTGGCTGGGAGCGCGACTTGGGCGTTGACGACACCATCGTTCCGCCTGGAGCTCCTCGCTCGGCCAAAAACAAGAACGGAGACTACAACTGCCCGTGGTTCACTGGCTACCCGCAGGGCTACATGGACAACATCAAATGGATGCACAAGTTCGACCCTAACGCTGATATTCTGCTCACGGAGAACGGCTTCTGCGGTAACGAGGAGATTGAGAACGAAGTCATGCTCTGGTACTACCAGGAGCACCTCAACCAGGTCTACAAGGCTGTCGTCGAAGAGAAAATCCCGGTGATCGGCTACACGGCCTGGTCTCTGCTGGACAACTACGAGTGGGGCTCGTTCAACCCTCGCTTCGGTCTCTACTACGTCAACTTCACTTCTCAAGCAGGCAGCAAGGAAGGCTACACGCCCAAGGCCACGGACCTGGAGCGCATCCCTCGCCTGGCAGCTCGTTGGTACTCGACGGTGGCCACGACCAAGTGCCTGGACGCAGCAGATGAAGAGCTGTCTGCGGTTGCTCTGGTGGAATCAACCACTGCGTCGTGGTCCGCTGAGGGAGCTGTTGTGATGTGCGTCGTCGCGTTGACCGTGGTGGCTATCGGTCTCGTGGCACGTAAGCAGCGCACGCGTAAGGCCGGCCATGATTACGAGTCTTCGCCATTGCTCAATATGCAAAAGAAGTAGTTCGAGTCTAAACCATACGCCCATTGAGCGGCAGTCATTAACCCATGATGCACGTGTCTTCTTTTGATATTGATGGACTAGATGGTGTTCTCTTACATCTCCATGCTCATACGCAATGTCCAAAGGGATGGCGTCAGTCCGTTCCATTCCTGCGCATCTATTCATCATCAATGGGCTGTGTGCACACACACGGAAGTTGACCTCTGGATCCGCATTAGGTTTGCAGGGTCAAGTTGAAGCTGTCATAAATGAGACAGCTATTGTCATACTGTACGTTAAGTACGATCCCACCCTGCACGCAAGAGACCACTCACTTCAGCACTCGCATCAAGATCCCAAGGAGAAGCATGCGCTCGTGGGGGTTCCTGCTGGCGTCGAGCGCGCTGGCGCTGGCCTGCGTCCAGGCCTCCGACTCCAGTCGCTGCTTCCCGGACGACTTCCTCTTCGGCTCGGCCACGGCCTCGTACCAGGTCGAGGGCGCGTGGAACGAGACCGGGCGCACGCCCAGCATCTGGGACGACTTCTGCCGCGAACGAGCCAATGTGGAGTGCGCCAACGTGGCCGACGACTTCCTGCACCGCTACAAGGATGACATCCAGCTCATGGTGGACAACAACCTCAAGACCTTCCGCTTCTCCATCTCCTGGTCGCGCGCTATGAACTGGGACAGCGATCTCGAGCGCATGGTGCGCAACCAAGCCGGCATCGACTTCTACCACGACCTGATCGACACGCTGCTGGCGAACGGCGTTGTGCCCATCCTGACGCTCTACCACTGGGACCTGCCGCGGGAGCTGCACCAGACGCTGTCTCCGCCAGGCTGGCTCAACAGCGACATCGACAGCCATTTCGTGGAATACGCCTCGCTCATGTTCGCCGAGTTTGGCAAGAAGGTGGACTACTGGACGACCTTCAACGAGCCGCTTTCGTTCACGACCGGAGGTTACGGCATCGGCATGGGCGCTCCCGGGATGACCAACTCCACGTCGAACGTGTACGTGGCTGGCCACAACGTGCTCATTTCGCACGCCAAGGCCGTCAAGCGGTTCCGAGCGCTCCAAGCCAGCAACACGACTGTGTTTGGCCCCAAGGCGCGTATCAGCATCGTGCTGAACGCTGACAACGCCCTGCCGCTGAATGCGAGCGACCCCAGCGATGTTGCTGCTGCCGACCGACGCATCAAGTTTGGCTTTGACTGGTTCCTGCAGCCGATCGTCACGGGTGAATATCCGGCTGTGATGCGCGAGGTGGCGGGCGACAACCTGCCGACGTTCACGGCTGAAGAGTCTGCGCTGCTCAAGGGATCGTACGATCTGTTCATGCTGAACCACTACACGACGCACGTGGTGACCGACTGCAGCTCCAAGCACTCGACGATCGACTGCTCTTCGCTATCGCTCGGCTGGGCACGTGACGTGGGCGTGGATGAGTCCCGAATGCCTGCAGGGTCTCGACGTGGAGGCAAGAACAAGGCTGGAGAGTACAACTGCGCCTGGTTCATTGCCTACGCGCCCGGCTACCTGGACATGATTAAGTGGATGCACAAGTTCGACACGAGTGCCGATATTCTGCTCACGGAGAACGGCTTTTGCGGCAATGAAGAGATCGAGAACGAAGACCAGCTCTGGTACTACCAGACGTACCTAGACCAGGTCTACAAGGCGATCTCAGTGGAGAAGATCCCAGTCATTGGCTACACGGCCTGGTCGCTCCTGGATAACTACGAGTGGGGCTCATTCAACCCTCGCTTTGGCCTCTTCTACGTCAACTTCACGTCTGAAACCGGTAGCAAGGAGGGCTACACGCCCAAGGCCAGTGAGCTGCAGCGTATTCCTCGTCTCGCAGCTCGTTGGTTCTCAAATTTGGCTAAGACCAAGTGCCTGAGCTCCACCGATCCGGAATTTGGCCTTCTGACTCAAGACGCCGAGTCCCAGGCGACTATTTGGGTCGTCCACTCTGGCTTCGTGGCTTTGATCGTGGGTGTGGTGGCTCTGGGCGCTGTCGCCTTCAAGCGTCGTTCAACGTCTGCCCATAGTGCTAACGAAGCCTCTCCGTTGCTCCCAAGCAAGCAATAGTCTCGTCAGAAGTCGTAAAGACAGATATGAAATCGCAAACACGCAGTTCTGAAAATGCATGTGTAACTTGGAGTGCGTGCGTTATGTGGAAAAGTGCAGATGTAGCCCATAGAGATCCCGCAAAGGGATTTGCCTGATACGCCGCCATCCACCATTGGTACCACCAATCATTGATTGCTGTGGTGTTGGATATTTGGAGCTTCAAGCACGTACTTCAAAGTGTATCAGGTTTGGGTTGAAGTTGGATACTGCCACGGTTGGGAACCTGCAAAGTCTCACTTCCGCTTTCGCCTAGGAGCACCACGATGCGCTGGTTGGGCATCTCCGCTATCGCCGCAGCGTTCGCGTTCACGCAGCCTGTGTCCTCCACCGCCGCGCGATGTTTCCCAGACGACTTCATGTTTGGCTCTGCCACGGCTTCCTACCAAGTGGAAGGTGCGTGGAACGAGACTGGCCGCACACCCAGCATCTGGGACGATTTCTGCCGTGAAAAGCCGGACCTGGAGTGCGCCAACGTGGCCGACGACTTCCTCCATCGCTACAAGGAGGACATCGCGCTCATGGTCTCGACCGGTTTGAACTCGTTCCGCTTCTCCATCTCCTGGTCTCGAGCCATGACTTGGGATTCGAAGTCGAAGAAGATGGTGCGCAATCAGGCCGGTCTTGACTTTTACCACGCGCTGATTGACGAGATCTTGGCGAACGGAATCGTTCCGATCCTCACGCTCTATCATTGGGATCTGCCTCGTGAGCTGCACACGGAGCTCTCTCCTCCTGGATGGCTCAATCGCGACATTGTGGACCACTTTGTGGAATATTCCGACCTCATTTATCATGAATTCGGCAGCAAAGTGGACTACTGGACGACATTCAATGAGCCGCTCTCGTTTACTTCTCAAGGGTACGGCAAGGGCACGCACGCCCCTGGATTCACTGGCTCTGCTACGAACGCGTACACAGCTGCGCACAATGTGCTGATCTCCCATGCCAAGGCAGTGAAGCAGTTCCGCGACCTTCAGGATGAGAACGTCTTCCGCTCGGGAGCACGAATCAGTATTGTTCTGAATGCCGACAACAATCTGCCGCTGAATGCAAGCGATCCCAAAGACGTCGCGGCGGCAGAACGTAGAATTGAGTTTGGCTTTGGCTGGTTCCTCAAGCCAATCGTCTCTGGTGACTATCCAGCAGTTATGCGTGAGCGTGCGGGGGATAATCTCCCTCATTTTACAGCTGAAGAAGCCGAGCTTCTCAAGGGATCGTACGATCTGTTCATGCTCAATCACTACTCGACGCGCCTTGCAACGGATTGCGACTCGGAGACATCGACAGTCAAGTGTTCGGACCTTTCGCTTGGTTGGGAGCGTGATATGGGCGTCGATGAGGCGAAATTGCCGCCTGGAGCGCGCCCCTCGGCGAAGGACAAGGCTGGAAAGATCAACTGTCCTTGGTTCTCGGCCTATCCTCCAGGCTACACGCAGATGATCCAGTGGATGCACAAGCACGACCCGAATGCAGACATTCTGCTCACGGAGAATGGCTTTTGCGGCAATGAAGACATTGAGAACGAGGATCAGCTCTGGTACTTCCAGACGTATCTGGATCAAGTCTACAAGGCTGTGGTCGACCAGAAGATCCCGATCATCGGCTACACGGCCTGGTCGTTCGTGGACAACTACGAGTGGGGCTCGTTCCATCCTCGCTTTGGTCTGCATTACGTGAACTTCACTGCGAAAACCGGGAGCAAGGAAGGCTACACACCCAAGCCAACGGATCTAGCGCGAATCCCCCGTTTAGCAGCGCGATGGTTTTCAAATCTGGCCAAGACCAAATGCTTGGGCTCAGACGATCAACAGTTCACGATATCTCTCCAGCAAGAACAGAGTCGCTCGGCATCTTCGTTTTGGGACGGATCCATGCTACTAGCTTCTACTGTTGGTCTTGTTGCTGTCGCGCTTGTTGTGATGAAGCTGAGAGCGCGGAAACGATCGCCAGGCACTGTTGCGAACGAGGCGGACCCGCTACTTTCCACAAACTAAGAGCGGGGCTGCTAAACTCTGCTGATATTGTAGGCCAAACTAACTCAGCGATTGAATTTCGAAAAGAGATTTATGTAATCCCATAGTGAACGATAGTGAAAAGTGTGCTGAGCAGGATCAAAATCATCATGTGAATGGTGTATTTCCAAGTTGAAGAACCGCAAGCTCCGATTGAATCAACTCGTTCGGATAGCTCAGCAGATCACATGCCAGCCCGATTTCTGTGTGTGACTACATATATACTACTAGTACAAAACTGCTTGAAGCCCCCATTTTCTACTCGCGAAAGTCCATGAGGACAGGCAGTCTTGACGTGCAAAGGAAGGTGCATGTTCAAACTAGCTTCAGACAACAAGGAAGCAGACATTCAGCTGTGTTCTGCTATCTATCGACGGTCGATCTTCCCCAAGCAGACCTGTGTACTACGTAGTATTATACAGTAGAGTCGTGAAGATGCAATGTGCGCAACAACATTTGTTGTCATTTGCCTGTCAACATATTAAAAAAACCTGGTCACTTGATTTATGCGTTCAACTTCAACTTCAATCGGCGCATAGTTCAGCCAAAAACATAAACATCGGCCCCAAGAAATAAACATCGGCACCAAGCAAAGCATAATCGCGTTTACTGCCAGCGACCACGCGCGAGAAAGACGATAATCTTGAATCCAATCATTCCCGCCCAGTATCACACATCAGTCGAGAGCTTGAAGCCGATCACTCCAGATGGGCGGTATCTTGAGCACCAGAGCCACTGGGGTTTGCTTTCTCACTTTTAATTCTTCGCCTTCGCTCTCAATGCGATCGTGGACATTCCTGCTCGCTTCTGCCGCGGCAGCAGCCCTTGCAAGTGTCCAAGCCACCAACTCCAGCTCTTCTTCAGCGCCTCGATGCTTCCCCCAAAACTTTCTCTTCGGCTCTGCGACAGCGTCATACCAAGTGGAAGGCGCCTGGAATGAAAGCGGCCGCACGCCCAGCATCTGGGACGACTGGTGTCATGAGCAGTCCGACATCCTTTGCGCCAGCGTGACCGACGACTTCTTCCACCGCTACGAGGACGACATGGACCGCATGGTCGATACGGGCTTCTCGTCCTTCCGTTTCTCCATCTCCTGGTCGCGTGTGATGAACTGGAACAACGCCACGGAGCGCATGGAGCGCAACCAGCCGGGCATCGATTTCTACCACAACATGATCAATGCGCTCCTGAACCGCGGCATTGTGCCTGTGCTCACGCTTTTCCACTGGGATATGCCTGATGAGCTGCACCTGAACCTCTCGCCGCAGGGCTGGCTCAACCGCGCGATCTCGGACCATTTCGTGGACTACGCCGAGCTCATGTATCTCGAATTTGGCAACAAGGTGGACTACTGGACCACGTTTAACGAGCCGCTCTCGTTCGCGCTGTTTGGCTATGGCTACGGCCTCGGCGCTCCTGGCGTGTCCAACTCCTCGTACGCTGCCGCCCACAACTTCCTGATCGCTCACGCCAAGGCTGTCAAGCGCTTCCGAGAGCTCAAGACCGTCAACGTGCTCCGTTCGACCGCTCGCATCGGCATGGTGGTGAACTTGGACTACGCGTACCCGCTGGACGCCAGTGATCCGGTGGACGTCGCCGCTGCCGACCGCTACAACGAGTACAACCTCGGCTGGTTCTTGCAGCCCATCGTGTCGGGTGAGTACCCTGGCATCATGCATGAACGTGCTCACGGCGCGCTTCCTTCGTTCTCGCCAGAGGAATCCGCCATGCTCAAGGGTTCGTACGATCTCTTCATGCTCAACCACTACACGTCGCACCTTGTGACGGATTGCGCCTCGGCCTCGTCGACGGTCAACTGCTCCGATTTGCTGACCGGCTGGCCCTCTGATCTAGGCATTGACGACTCACGCGTACCCGAAGGAGCACGCCCTTCATCCCTGTTGAGCGACGGGTCATACGCCTGCAGCCCCTTTGGTGCGTACCCGCCAGGCTACCTCGCCACCATCCAGTGGCTGCACAAGCACGACACGAGCGCCGATATCCTATTGACCGAGAACGGATATTGTGGCAACGACGAGATCGAGAACGAGAACCAGCTCTGGTACTACCAGACGTACCTGGACCAGGTGCACAAGGCCATGACTGAGGACAACATCCCAATTATCGGCTACACGGCCTGGTCGTTCATGGACAACTTTGAGTGGGGCACGTACGACCGTCGCTATGGACTCTATCACGTGGACTTCTCGGCGGACACGGGCAACAAAGACGGCTACACACCTCTGCCAACGGATCTCACGCGTACGCCCCGACTCGCGGCTCGCTGGTTCGCCAACTTCACGCAGACCAAGTGCCTCAGCTCCACGGATGAGCAGTTTACTGAATAATGGAATTACTTTCTAGAAAACCACACTAATAACGAATGAAAGAATCCGACTTGGAATTTCTTTCAGTCTTTAAACAAAAAGCTACTGGCTGGCACCATGCAGCTTTCTGGATCCAAGCGCAAAGCGCGGGATTTGGAGGATACAATTCAAGATAAAAACACGTTCAAGGTCGGCATTCCGCCTCTCGTTGTGATGCTCAACGGATCAAACGACGAAAAGGAGGCGGCCGCGTCCTCTCTCGCCTGTATTTTGTATTTCAATGGAGCCAACAGCGTTGAACTGATCAAGTGTGGTGGATTGGCTCCGTTAGTTGAGCTGCTCAAGGGAACAAGCGATCAGAAGCGATATGCTGCTGATGCTTTGGCCCAAGTTGCATACTGGAATAGATCAAATCTCGTCCAGATTGGTGAAACCGAGGCTGTATCACTGTTCATTGAACTTCTCCAGGGGACTGACATGCAGAAAGAGTATGCTGCGGAGGCGTTAGCATATCTGGCTAAAGAAAACGCCATCGCACGTGATATGGCTGCACAAGGAGCGATCCCGTTTCTAGTTCCTCTACTCAGTGGAACAGATAAGCAAAGCGGATTCTCAGCATTAGCGCTACAAGGTATTGCGAGAGCAAACAAAGCCAATGCTACCGAGATAGTATCACAAGGTGCAGTCGATCGACTCATTGCGATGTTGAGCGGAACCGACATGCAGAAGAAATATGGCGCGGGAGCGTTGGCTCAGCTGGCATTGGACCACCGTGATAACAAGATCGAAATCGCCTCCAAATGGGCCATTCCCTTGCTCACTGGGCTTCTGGTCGGAGCGGACGCACTCAAATCAACGGCAGCCGTGGCACTTAGGGAAATCGTTAGGTGGAATCGAGCCAATGCCACGGAAGCAACAGAGTATGGTGCGGTGTTTCCGCTTATTGTGTTGCTGGGTGGAAGCTCTGAGCAGAAAATAAATGGCGCACACGCTTTAGTGGCGTTAATGGAGTTGAGCAGAGCTAGTCAAATCGAGATCGCTCAAAAGGGAGCCATTCCTCTGCTCACTACGCTTTTGAACGGCGAGGATTTGCACAAGACGAACGCGGCCTTAGCTTTGAAGTATATCGTAGACGACAATGAAGCCAACGGAACAGAACTCGTAGACCGAGGCGGGGTTGAGCCGCTAATCGCGTTACTCACAGACACCGACGAGCAAAAGGAGTACGCGGCGTCGGTTCTGGTCTCGCTTGCACAGAGTGAAGTGAATCGGGACGCAATCGTTTCAAGCGGAGCGATTCCTCCGCTAATGGCGCTCTTGTCGGGGACGGAGAAGCAGAAATATATCGCAATGCTCGCTGTAGAAGCGCTTACGGAGGGAAGTCCAGTGAACCCTGAAAGGCCAGCAGTGTTGGTGCTTTTCTACTTCTGTTTGTAGTGAGGTTGCCTTTGAATATCGCTATGTACTGATTTTGTGATTATCCATTTCCACGCGCAAAACAACCAAAATGTGTTTTTCAAATAACGCATGAAATCCAACATTTCTAAAAATCAGGCTTTGGGTTTTATTCTGGTTCACTGGCACCAAAAGGCGAAATATGCGACATGCGCACTTCCAAATTTGTCAAAAGAAGTGCAGGGAGCCAAAACGACCGCAGCAGCCACAACTGGAAAACCGATGCGCTGGTCGCCGCTGCTACTCGCTGCCTCGGCCGCTCTCGCGTCGCTCTGCCACGCGCAGGCGCCTGCATTGGCTGCTCCGTCCTCCGCGTCCTCCTCCGCGGAGCGCCGCTGCTTCCCGGACGACTTCCTCTTCGGCTCGGCCACGGCCGCGTACCAAGTGGAAGGCGCGTGGAACGAGACCGGCCGCACACCCAGCATCTGGGACGACTTCTGCCGCAAGCGCCCGCATTTGGAGTGCGCCAACGTGGCTGACGACTTCCTGCACCGGTACAAGGACGATATCCAGCTCATGACGGACACGGGGCTCAAGTCCTTCCGCTTCTCCATCTCCTGGTCGCGCGTCATGAACTGGAACGCGACGGCGCAGCGCATGGCGCGCAACCAACCGGGTATCGACTTCTATCACGCACTGATCGACGCAGTGCGCGAGCGCGGCATCGTGCCGATCATCACGCTCTACCACTGGGACCTGCCGCACGAGCTGCACCTGGAGCTCTCGCCGCAGGGCTGGCTCAACAGCGACATCGCCTCGCACTTCACGGACTACGCGGCGCTCATGTTCCAGGAGTACGGCAGCAAAGTGGACTTCTGGTCGACCTTCAACGAGCCGTGGACGTTCACGGTCTCTGGGTACAACACGGCGGCGCATGCTCCTGGCTTGAACAAGTCGCGCACCAACGCCTACACTGTGGCGCACAACGTGCTCATCTCGCACGGCAAGGCCGTGGAGCTTTTCCGATCACTCAAGTCCTCCAATGTGATCCACCCTGCCGCTCGTATTGGCATCGTGCTGAATGCGGACAAGGGCTATCCATTGAACGCCAGCGATCCGAAAGATCTCGCGGCTGTGGACCGTAAGATGCAGTTTGGTCTCGGCTGGTTCCTGCAGCCTCTTGTCTCTGGTGAGTACCCAGCGATCATGCGCGAGCGTGCTGGCGACAGTCTGCCTCGCTTCACGGCCGAAGAAGCCGCGGTGGTGAAGGGATCGTACGATCTGTTCATGCTGAACCACTACTCGTCCAAGACCGTGACGGACTGCACGTCGGAGCACTCCAAGGTGAACTGCTCCAAGCAGGCGATCGGCTGGGAGCGTGACATGGGCATCGATGAAACGCGACTGCCTCCTGGTGCTCGTCCGTCCAGCAAGAACCGCGAGGGCAAGTACAACTGCAACTGGTTCAGTGGCTACCCGCAGGGCTACCTGGACACGATCCGCTGGATGCACCAGCACGATCCCAGCGCCGACATTCTGCTCACGGAGAACGGCTGGTGCGGCAACGAGGAGATCGAGAACGAGGACCAGCTCTGGTACTTCCAGACGTACCTGGAGCAGGTCTACAAGGCCATCACGGAGGAGAACATCCCGGTCATCGGCTACTCAGCCTGGTCGTTCGTGGACAACTACGAGTGGGGCTCGTTCAAGCCCCGTTTCGGTCTCTACTACGTCAACTTCACGGCCCAGACGGGCGCTCTGGATGGCTACATCCCCAAGCCATCAGATCTGGCGCGCATCCCGCGTCTCGCCGCTCGCTGGTACGCCAAGGTGGCCAAGTCCATGTGCCTGGACGTGGGCGACTCGGATGCCGTGGTCGTGCACACTGGCTCCAGTGCGGACGTGTCCACGTCCACGCCGGGCCACGTCACGGTGTTCTTCATCGTGGCTTCGCTCGTGGCCGTGGTCGTGGTGGTCGCTGTGGTGCGCAAGCGCCGCAACAAGTCCCGCCGAGCGCTCGAAGGAACGCCCTTGCTCTCGCGACGCCAGTTCTAGGAGACACCAAAGGGCATTAGAGAGAGACGCATAGAGCTTAGAGCTCCTTATTAGCAGCAGCTGCGCCAACTCTCTCTCGTATCTCTCAGAGCCATTAACTAATTCATTTCTTCCACTCAGTATCCATTCGTCCTCCATTCTCGTTCCGTGGGTTGATCCCATGCATGATTCACTCACTTGCTCCTCCCAAATATCCAGCCATGATTCTTTTCTAACCAATCACAGCAATCCAAATCATTTCCAGCCAATAAACATTTGGGTTAACTTTGATTTTTTACCAATCAGTAATCTTCATTGGGAGAGAGAGCGAGGCTCCTTTCTGATCTTCTGATTTATTTAGCGGGTCACTTGGGGCTCCTCATTATCCGTTTTGCTTTGCAACTGCTCGTAAGGACCAAGTGGACTTGCCATGCGACCCGCCATCTCGCTCGCCCTTCTGGCGCTCAGTGTGGCCGTCTGCTCTGTGGATGCGGCCGCCGCTGAGGCGCCCAAGGTGCCCACGGACGTGCCTGTGAACGGCTGGTTCAAGTGCGCCAAGAGCACGTTCAACCGAGGCCGCGACAATGCGCCGGAAGACGACTACTACCTGGAGACCGAGACCAAGCACCGCCACTCGCACAGCCACCACCACCAGCAGCTGCATCAGAAGACCGGCGCCGCAGAGACAGGGAACCAACAGGCTAGCCGCATCCGACCAGCGCCCAAGCTCCATGACAAGCGCCGATCCAACATGCCGTTCCTGACCGAGACGCTCGAGAGCATCGTCGCGGAGCAGCAGTATCACCACAAGCACCACAGCCGCACACATGCCAAGCACGGCAAGGAATCGTACAAGAAGGACGGTGCGCAGTACGAATGCGCCGAGTTCCGCGTGCCCATGTGCTACGAGGGCATCTGCGTCAGCGAACAGACCATCGATGTGTTCGTGCGACGCGTCGTAGCGCAGGAAGCTGAGTACGGTGAGGACGAACGCCCCAAGTCGCTTTGGGTGCTGCAGGGAGGCCCCGGCGCGTCGTCCACCGCCATGGAAGACCTCATGGAGACCATGTACGACCAGCTGGACGGCAAGGTGAGTCTGTACACGATGGATCATCGCGGCACTGCGCGTAGCAACCGTCTGGAGTGCCAGGCCGCCGAGGCCATCACCAGCGGCAGTCCTGGAGGCAACAGCATCCGCGTGAGCGAACTGCCAGCGTGCATCGACGACGTGATGTTCCAGATCGATAACCAGCCGGCAGCATTCTCCGTCACCAGCGCAGCCATGGATCTGCGCACGATCATCGACCACACGCTGGCCGATCAGGACGTGTACGTCTACGGCCTCAGCTACGGAACCTACCTGGTCGAACGCCTCATTCACATCGCCCCGGACTCGGTCAAGGGCTACATTGTGGACGGCATCGTGTCCGAAACAGGCGCGACCGTCGAAGAGCGGTCCACGTACTCGAACTGGGACCACGATGTCGGCGTGGTCGGAGCTCGACTGCTGAGCCACTGCCTGGAAGACTCGTTCTGCAAGTCCAAGTTCCCAGGCGTGGACGACCTCGCCGAGTACACGCTCAAGCTGTACAAGAAGCTGGACGAAGACGCCAAGACCGATGGCAAGAACGCCTGCGCAGACGCGCTTGCCAAGTCCGGCCAGAGCCCGTCGTACTTCCTGCGTTCGCTCATGGGTATGTACCTTGGAGATCCGAGCTACCGAACTGCGCTGCCTGCCATCATCTATCGCACGGCGCGTTGCTCGGAAAGTGACGTGGACGCGCTCAAGTACCTGGTCGATGCCAACAGCGGACCTGATGGTGAAGACTCGGCTCTGGACACGGTCATGTACACGTCCGACATGCTGTACAACCTCATCGTGTTCTCCGAGATGTGGGAGTCGCCGACGCCGGACAAGGCCACGCTGGTCAAGTTCTACGAGGACTCGGTCATGGGCTCGGACAACTACGAGACCATCGCGAGCTACTGCGTGTTCACTGGCAGCCGCGATCCGGCCTGCAAGGAGCTCACGCATCTGCCCAAGTCCAAGTCCATGGCCTACGAGCGCGACCAGTACTGGAACGTCACGGGCGTGCTGCCGGACCACGCCACGGCGCTGCTCATGAGCGGCGGCCTGGACATGGCCACGCGCTGGATGTATGGCCGCCTCGAGTACGACTGGCTGCAGGGCGAGAAGATGCTCGTGGAGTTTGAGTACGCCGGCCATTGCACGACCTTCACGACGCCCGTCGTGACTGGCGGCAACACCTGCGGCTCGCAGATCCTGGCGTCCTACGTCAAGAACAACGGCGTCCTGGAGAAGGTGGACACGTCCTGCCTCAACGACGTGTACCCGCTGCCCTTCGAGAGCACGTCGGCCACCAACCAGGCCGAAGAGCTCTTCGGCATCAGTGAGCTTTATGACGACGAATATTAGAAAGAGCTCTAATTGATCTTTGCTGTTTGATTGGTTAAAATATGAATGAATTAGTTTTGTTGAGCATGTGATTGGTTGAAATCATCCGAACTCAATATTGGAGCCTTTGGACAGCGAGTGATCGCAAAATGGATGTTCCTTCGTGGCACCCTGCGAATCAGGAGGCCGACTCGACACGCGCGCGGCTGCTGACTGGCAATGAGGCGCCCAAGCGCACGGAGTTCAAGGTCATGGCTGGATCCAGTGCAGACACGTCCACGGAGGCCGGCCGGCAGCTGCTGAACGACCTGACGCGTGCTGGAGACGGCGGCGGTGCCGCGTACGAAGGTCGAGGGTTCTTCGATGCGTCCGACAGGTCCGAGTCGTCTCACTCAAAGACCGTTCATGCAAAACACACGAGGGATTTAACGGTTGTGCTGGTGGTGGTCTGTAGATTGTACCTGCTGGAACAGAAGCGACTAGAGGAAGAAGAGCAAACGAAGAAGCGAGCAGTGCAGGAAGCAGGTGCGACTGATTGGTTGCGCTACTTTTGCTGCTCTGCTGGTGTAATGGTGTCTTGTCAATGCATCAGAGCTGCAAAGCTTCCGCTCCAAGGCGATGAAGATTCAGGCGGAGAAGGTCAATCTGTCTCTGGTGCCTGACGTGCTGCCTGTTGGCAACAGTTCTATCAGCGAGAAGAAGAAATTGGTGCCGTCTCTGGTGAAAATCAAGCCCAAGAAGCGCACGGCAGCGCCACTGGAGAGCAAGACTGCCAAACGCAAGCAAGTTGCACAGGACAAAGAGGAGGCATCAAAGAGTGAATCAAACGCCACTGGCAACAGCACCGCTTCAAAAAAGCAGACTTCCAAGAAGGAAATGACACCGGGTAAGAAGGCAGACAAGCCCACAGCACCAGCTCCAGCTAAAGTGGGTCTGTTACTCGGGTATTCAAGCAGCAGTAGCGACAGTGAGGCCGACGCATAGAGAAAGAAACGATCCTAAACATGCTGGTTGTCTATTGAATGCTGTCACTCTATGTAGTACATTTCGCCAATTGCGAATTGATAGCTTGGCTAGCTGCCTTACTCGCCGTCGCTGTCGAACGTGATCTTGGTGGCCTTCTTGTCCAGATCGATGTTCTTGGCAAATGCGCCGTATAACTTGTGCTCCTTCTTCTTGACGTGCGTGCCGAACTTCATCAGATCCTCCGGCACAGGCTGCTTCGAGTCGCGTAATAAGTTGACCAGCTCACCGGCACGGGGCTTGTCGTTGGCCGTGAAGAACGTGTGGGCCGTGCCCTTCTTGCCGCCACGACCGGTACGGCCGATACGATGCACGTAGTCCTCGATGGTAAGCGGGAACGAGTAGTTCAGCACGTACTCCACGCCAGGGATATCGAGACCACGGGCAGCGACATCAGTAGCGATCAGAAGCGGGATCTTGCCCGACTTGAACTGTTCTACGGCTTCAGTACGCTGCTGCTGGTTACGGTCACCGTGGATAGCAGCGCAGGTCCAGCCGCGCTGGTGCAGCATGCGCTCCACGCGGTCGGCTTCCTTCTTGTACAGCACGAACAGCAGCACGCGGTTGGTGCGGCTGCCGTGGTACTTCTGCAGAAGAGCGTGCACGCGGGCGTCACGAGCACGGTCGTCCACGACCTCAACGATCTGGGTGACGTTCTGACTGGCAGCCAGGTCGTCAGAGCCGATCGTGACCTTGACAGGGTCGTTCAGGAACTCGTGCGCGAGCTTCTGGATCGACTGCGGCCACGTGGCACTGAACATGGCGATCTGACGCTCCGGGTGGGTCTCGCCAATGATCTTGCGGATATCCTTCTCGAAACCTTCGTCAAGCATGCGATCGGCTTCATCGAGCACCACGTACGTCACCTTGGACAGGTTGCACGATCGCTCTTCGACCAGATCCTTGAGACGACCGGGCGTGGCCACCACGACGTGGACACCGCCGCGGAGCTGGCTCTTCTGCATGTTCTTGGGCACACCGCCGTAGATGCAGATGCTCTTGAGGCCGCAGATCTTACCGGCCTGTGTGATCACTTCGGAACTCTGCATGGCAAGCTCACGCGTGGGCGCGACCACGAGAAGACGAGGGCCCGAGTGCTTCTGCGAAAGCGGCGGCTGGTCGGCAATGTGCACGAGACCGGGGATGGCGAACGCGAGCGTCTTGCCAGAACCCGTCTCGGCGATACCAATGATATCGCGGCCGGACGCGAGAATGGGCCAGCACTGGCTCTGGATCGGCGTGGGCGTAGCGAAGCCTTCGGTGACCTTCATGAACTTGTCGCCGAACAGAACGTCCTTGAAGGACTGCACGGGGCGGTACAGGCAGTTGTTGCCGCTGATAGTCATTTCGTGCTTCTGGTGGAAGGCGTTGACCTCGTCGTTGGTCATCTTGGCCGTGCCCTTGCTCTCAATGTAGAATGACTTCTTGAAGCTGCCATCGCTGGCAGGAGGCTGCTGGTACGGACCGTTGGAGAAGTCGCTGGCAGCCGCGGCATCCTCGTTTTTGGACTTCTTAGCCTTCTTGGCCTTCTTCTTGTCGTCCTTGGCAGGCGACGCAGCAACCGCCTCGTCATCGGCCGAGCGCTTCTTGCTCTTCTTGCTGGCCTTCTTGCTCTTCTCCGGAGCCTCCTCCACGGAAGCGTCCTCGGCCTGCTTGCGCTGCGCCTTCTTCAGCTTCTTCTCGGCCTTACGGCGCGCCTTGGCATCGTCCACATCCACAGCACCACTCATTGCTATGTAGCTCTTCAAAATGACTGTTGGCGGTGACAAGCTTCGTACTTATCTGCGAACCAACCAACCAAAGTCATGTTTACTTCCCACACGTCATGAGCACAGCCCTAACCGCAGCGTATCCCTTTCATCCCTATTTTTTGGTAGCCGCGCGTCATGGTAAATTACCAAATCGTACCACCCACTGCGGTACACTTGGCTCCTGAGGTTTTTCAAAACGCGTTTGAGGTTCAGCCTGGTTTTTGAAAACTACCGCGAGCGCGCGCTGCCAGAAGACCGACCCGCCCGCCAACCCGGGAACCCCATCAAGCCGTCAGCGCAGGAGTGATGGCGACGGCCGGCGACGAGGAGGCGTACCACGAGCCTCTGGCCTCGCCCGGCAGCCGCCGCGAGAGCATCGCCAGCCAGTTCCAGCGCGAGATCCTGGGCCACCGGACCCCCGAGCCGGACACGCAGCTGCTGCCGCCCGTGGCCGAGGAGCTACAGGAGCAGGACCAACGAGATGCTGACGAGCGCATGGAAGGTAATGATGCCAGCGTACACACGACAGAAGACCGGCTATCGACCAGCAGCAGTAGGCCAGCGCCTCAAGTGATCGAGGTGGTCGACGACGATGGGAATGACAGCGACAGCGACGCTCACGCGCAGACGCTGTCGCCGACGAAAGCGGCGCAGCTGATCAGAGAGGCGACGCAGATCGACAGCCCCATTGTGCACGATACGCGGAATAATACGTCTTCGCCCGGGATGCTCAAGAAGATGCTGCGTAAACTGGCAGCCGGCATGCAGTCGACCAGTGCGAATGCGTCGCCGGCAAGAGCAGAAGCGCGTCAACAGCTATTGGGCTCGGCGACAAAGCAGCGCAGGATGAGCGCAGAGTTTGTGGAGAGCAGCGCACAGAAGTCCAAACGGCGGCGACTGTCCAGCTCTGACACGGAGCGAGAGGAGAATGAGCTGTCGGCTTCCAAGCGATCGCGTACGGAGCAGCAGGATGACGCACGAGAAACCGAGCAACAGGATGAAGATGCCGACCAGACACGGAAATCCGATAGCGACAGCTTCACGGAGAGTTTGTTTCCGTCCCAATTGCTGTCGGCTGAGGAAGTGAATGAGATCAGGAACCATGAGGAGAGCAAGCAGAGCGAGCCAGTGCTGGAAACTCGAATCCCTAGCAACAAGAGCACGCCCGTGCGACGGTCTCCTGCGACCAAAGCCGGCCGGCGAGCGACGCTGGAGCCAACTGATGCAGGGTCCTTAATAGCAGAGATGATGCGTGAAATGAATGGAGAACGCAGCAGTGCTAAGACGACGCCTCGAAAGCAAACCCCAGAGAAGAAGTCGCCAGCTCGTAGTGGGAAGAAGCCATCGCCACAGTCGCCAGCGTTAGATGCAAGCCCAAGCCAGCGAACAAGGAGCAAAACTCGCCGTGCAACTGTCGAACCTCGAGATATCACCTCAATCATGGCAGCCTTTAATTCTGCAGATATCGTGCATACTAGCGAAGCAGATGATTCAATGCCACAGCCGAATGTAGGTCGTCGAGAGACCATCGATGAAGAAGGATTGTATGAGCTTCGAAGCGCGCGAGGAAGTGCAAGTCCTGAGGTCTCTCAACAGGCCGAAGATGATAGTAGTCAAGTGCAACATCAAAGCGGTGATGATGAAAACGACACTGCGATTTCAAGTCCGCCGCAACACAAGGAAACAGAGTCGACTGAGCAGATACCCGCAGATGAAGAAACTGCACTGGATTCAGCTACGAGCAGTCCAGTGCGTCAAACAAGCTTTAAACGAGCGCGACCGTCCCCATCGCCAGGTTCACGGCAACGAGGGCATAGTCCACCAATTGGTTCACCGGATCAAGCTGCTGAGAATGTAGTGAACGAAGGCTCAGCCATATTCTCACCGCCGCCAGCATCGACTATGCCATTGAAAAGCTGCTTCAGTGCCAAGAAACGGAAAGCAGGGCCTGATACTCCAAGCAAGTCTGTCAACTTTGGTCCTTCGCAAGGTGCTGAGTTTAACCTGGGCTCACCATCAACGTCGATGACACCGATGGCTGCAAAGAAGGCTCGTGCTATGTTTCCGCTGGATAAGCCGAGTCCTGCATCTTCGGAAAGTGGCATGGATGAAGATGACGACGAAGAGACTTCACTGAATTCCTCTATCTTGGATGAAGCGGACGCACGTGACTCTGATGATAATGATGGACATGATCAAGAGGAGAAGGAAGGTGAGCAAGAGGAACAAGTATCTTTGGAGAAGCAGATCACGAACGTGAGCATTACGGATATATTCCCACGTCGAAGAGCCAGCATTTCGGTCAATAAGAATACGGACAGGAATAATCGCCGATACAGCTTGCGTGGAATGAGTCCACTGGACAACCAAGCGAATGCACGTCGGCAACGCCGACGTACCATAAACATCACCTCAAGCTCATCTCCGACCACTGACGTTTCGACAGTATCGTCTTCTGCTCCAGCGTTGATCTCTTCATTTCTCAGCAGCTCGGATGTGGTCACTCAGATGGAAAATCGTGTTCCGTATGCTGATTCATCGGAAACTTCAGACGAAGGCGAAGATATGGAGATTACAGGCGACTATTCGGTTCTTGCAGATGCTGCCTTGGCTTTGCATACTGCTTCCCAGGAACGGATTGTTACAACTGTGAGCGCAAGCACTACAGTAAACCGCTTTACGGAATCAACGACAGTTCCGGATCAATCAACGAATGACCAGCAAGATGGTGCCGAGGATACCGTTGAACTTGGAAGTCTTGGTGATTTGGTAGCAGAATCAGATGGGTATGAAGCTGCTACAAGTAATCGTATGCCTGCCCTTGATGCGAGTCTTGGCCCAATCCAAGAGGAAGAAGAAGACCGTGCATCGTCCGCAGCCCAGAGTATGATGAGCCTGGAGTCAAGCGATGACGAAAGCGAACCGGGGTCCCCTGAACGAAGAAAGTCGCTGGCTGTGAACCTGTCCATGGAATTTGAGCGAGTAGGATTGACTTCACCAACGGAGAATGAAGGCTCTGGTGCCCGAAATTCAAGAAAGTCTCCAAAGAAACGCTCCCCGTCAAAGAGACAGATGTCCATGGAGGAACTGATGTCGTTGGCCAAGCTGGAAGAAATGGAAAATGCTATCACGTCGAATGATCATCTCGAGAAGATCGCGGTGGAAATCCAAAATTTAGATGGTCTTGTGCGCTTGGGTTTCAGCGACGCTTGCAAGGACGTTGTTCAGTGGCATACTGAAGAAATCAGCTCATGGTCGTCGGGTTCGTCGGATCTCTTACCCTCGCTTTTGAATGAGCATGCACCGGCCTTTTTGAACCACGAGAATATCGACAATGCTTGCATTGAAGCAATCCAAAAACTGTACAGCATGGAAACTTCAAGTGTTCTGAGCGGCTGCAGTCAGTGGCTGGCGAAGATGGAAAAACAGCTTACCGAAAATCTAAACTCTTGTGTTGCAGAGCTCAGCAATGATGTCAATTCGTTGCAAGCTCAAGTATCCAGTGATATTGCAAAGAAAGAAACTGAATTTGCAGCGATCAAGGACTTGATTGAGCGAGAAAAGAACATGAGCGAGATGTTGGATGCTATTGATGAGCAGCAGGTCGTGCGAGATGAATATGCAGTGGCTGTCGACGCGCTTGAAAACGAATGTGCATCTTTGTCACTGGAAGAATCTGTTCTACAGCGCCAGCTCCAGGCAATGAAAGGTAAAGTGTCTTCTCATGAAGTCACCTCCAAGGCGGCCTTCAATGAACTACAGCAATCCGTTTTAGAGCACGAAGAATTGTTCGTCATTCAAGAGAGTCTTAACTTGTGGTCGGTGCATGAAGCAACTTCGGCACATTTAAAGCTGGGCGCTCAATTCGAAGATGTTCTGTTTGATGTCGACGTGACTGTCGATGTGGTGTTTGACCATGGCGAAGGAAACAGTCCATCGACATACCGTCTCGCTGAGTCGTTTTCAACGGATGTGACGTCGCAAGTGAAGCTGCGACAGACCGGAAGGAATTTGTATATTTCTGCAGAGCACGATGTTGTTTATCTGATCCAGCAAAAGCTGCTGGACTCTGTGCATCTGTCCCCATTTGCTGTAAAAAAGAGAACTCGCGCGTCACGTCGAAGCTGGTCTACTGATAACGCCTCGCTTCAAGAGATGATTGGGCAACTTGAACGTCTTCTGAGCCGATCATTCCAGTTCCTGCGAGAACTACGAACGCTTTCCAAGCTGTTCCCGCTGACTTACTCGGTGGACGATTCGATGCTCTGGGTTGAGTTTATTACATTCCCATCTGCAGTCGTCAACTTTTCAGCAGGCACGGATCCGGCTATTGGTGCGAAATTCTCTGTGGGCTTCAAAGTCACGAATGTGTTTCCTTTTACCGATCTCGACGCGATTGTGCAAGTGAACTACGGAGAGGTACGCGCTTTTAATTCTGTATCTGATAGTTTCATTGGTGCTGACTGTCTTTTGTTTGAGCAGGCCACGGAAGCAGCAATCAAGACGATAATTGAGGACGAGCCAAAGCGCAACGTCGACTATTTGACTCGCGTATGTCAGCGGCTCGACCGCGTTTTTGTCAAGCGGTAACGTGTTGTCGTCGTAGTCCCAATGTTTTTGAGAGGAAAAGTGGGAAGCACCAAGGGAGCATGAACTATCTATTGTCGATGGACGAATACAAACAGAACATGGCTGTACAATATACATACTTGCCTTCAAAATCGTTTGGGTCGTGTCTCGGTCCCAATTGTGGCTTGCGAGGTCATTGGAGTATGTTTAATCGTCCCAATCGTCGTCGCTGTCCGACATTTCTCTCTTTGCCACCGCCGATGGGCCATGAAGTGAATGCAATGACGGCTGCGATGCCAGTGCCTAAAAATGGTCGGCATGAATTTCCAGTAAGTCGCCATTAGCACAATCGAACGCAAGGTTATCAAACGCACATTGAGTCGCTCGAACTGTTCGGCTTTCAAGCGTTTCTCTTCGTCCTCTTGACGGATTCTGGCCTGGAAGTCCAGAGTCTTCGGTCGCACGCGGTTGGTTTCCGCCGGCTTTTCCGAAAGCGGCACCATTCCTATTCAGACAAGCATATCAAAAGCACGTTCAGCTCAATACTAGGCCACTCATCTGAAATAACAGAGCGCTTACCTTTGGGCTGGAGTGACTGGAAAATGGGCTCGGCCGTCTCACCAGCAAGCCACTGGTTCGCAGTCAAGGCTGGCTCAGCTGTACGCGTTGGCTGATAGATGTCGTCCTGGAAAAACTCCTTTAGCGCATCCGTTCTTGGGAGCGAAAAGGAAACCCGCTCCATGGACGTAGCTGTCATCAGCAGCATGCGATCCAACTCGACATTCTTGATATCGCACAAGGTTTTCGGCAGCAATGCCACACCACAAATCGGAGTCTGGCCTCCGAACGCAAAGGGGAGATTCTCGTGCGCAGTCGAGTTTTCTGCGTCGATTTCGTAGCTCCAGACGTGGCGGTCACCCATACCGACGAGGAAGAACAGACGCGAAGACTCGTCGTAGAATGGGTAATGCACTGAGCTGGACGCCGAAGTCTCGATCGTCTTGCTGGAAAGCGGCTCCACCAGCGAGCGCGAATCCCAGAAGCTGAGTTGTGTCTCATTGCGAGCGCTCACTCCGACTGTAAGCAATCGCGAGTCGTCGACCCAGGCCACAAATTGCGGCTTACTGCTATCGTGGCCACAGCCCATGGCGCTCAGCACGTGCTCCTGCTGTCGAGGGTCAAACACGCGCAAGATCTTGGCTCGACTGGTAGTGGCGAGAAGATTTCCGTTCGGGCTGAATTCCATGTTCCACACCATATCGTCCAACTTGCCTTGGATACAGATCTGCTCCTGGGCTGTCTCAACATCCCAGAACCGCAGTGAGAGGTCCAAGCTGGAGGAGCAGAGCACGTTCGACGCCGTCGGATGGAATCGGAGCGTGCGAATGGTCTTCGTGTGTCCTCGAAGCGTGTGGTCGGGACTCGCAGCCGATCCATGGGCATCCAGCGACCAGATCTGAACGGTCGAATCGGCAGATCCCGTCGCGAGCATCGAGTCATTGAACGGGTTGAAGGCCAACTCGGTCACTGCAGCCTTCTGCCCATTAATCACTGGCGTATCTAGCGACGCCTTGCCTGTGGCGTCCAGAGCGCGAACCAGCACTGGTCCACCAGCTCCAACGACTGGAACAGCCCAGAACTTAGAGTTTGCCGCCACGATCGGAGACGCGATCAGAGAAGACGCAACTGATCGATCGCCAAAGTGGAAGATGTGATTGCGAGGAGTTTGCGTGCCCTTCATGTATTTCAGCTGCGGAACCAAACATACAAAAATCAGCGCAGCTCTGGAAGATGAGCTGGCTCCAGAGAACAAGCTGAAACGTACCTTGTGACCGTACTTGGATCCAAGCTTTTGGGCTTTGTCGGACAGCTTATCATCTGCTGCAGGTGGTTCCTCGACTGATACAGGTGTTGGTGCAGCTGCAGTCACAGGTTGTCCCCATGATACTGGCTTGCTGGGTGCCTCGGAGGTTGCATGCCAGGTCGCTGTTTTAGTTGGTGCTGGCGCTGCGTTCCATGCTGGGGGACTTGCATTCCAGGACGGAGGTTGAGTTGGTGCAGCTGCAGGCGCATGCCATGCAGGAGCCGGTGCTGCCTTTGGTGGTGCAGAAGCTGCGACGCTGCCCCAATTCGGTGTCGCTGGAGTCGCATTTGCTGTTACAGTTGGAGCTGCTCCCCATGGCGAAGCAGCTACTGGAGCCGCAAACACGTGATTGAGTCCTGTTTCTGCCTTGGCTGCTGTCGGCCTCACTGCTTCAAGAGTGGGCTCTGCGTTACGCCCAGCGATCCACTCGGCTGAGCTCATGGCAGCCTGAGAAGCACGCGTATCGGGGTACAAGTCGCATTGGAACGCATGCGCCGCGTCTTTTCGAGGCACAGCGTAGCGAAGCACCTCACAGATTCCGCCACCGGTGGAACTGAGGTTCAGAACACGCGCCACTTCGCACTCGGAGGTCGTACAGACCTGCTTGGGGAGAAGTGCGGCAGCAAACGTCATGTTGGCCAGACTTGTGTGGTCCAGCGCATGCACGAACGGGGCCCGTGCAGTATCAATCTCGAAGCAGCGCGCGCTGCGATCGCCCTTGCCCATGAGATACAGCAGGTCTACATCCGAATCGTACAGTGGGAAGAGCGCTCCAACACCAGAGTCAATGCGTTCTCGATGCACTGCCTTGGACAGGTTGCGAGGGTCCCAGAGCTTCAGCTCACGCTCCTGCATGTTGTCGCTTCCGGTCGTGAGGAAATGCTCGCGACGTCCGCACCACACGACGCTGGAGTGGCGACGGCCCGTGTGTCCTGCAGCGGTCTGTGCCGTTGTCGAAGCACGCGGGTCCAGAACGCGGAGCTGTTTATCCTGCGCTGTCGAGACGAGAAGACTTCCGTCGTAGTTCCATGCGATCGACTGGACTGCGGTGCCTTCGTGCAGACCCGAGAGGTCAAAGCCCATGCTCTCAGTCGAAAGATCGTACACCAGCAGCTGCTGCTGGGCGTACAGAGCCACGATCTGGTCTGCCGACGGATGGAAAGAGACGCCTGAGATGACGTTCGAAGCGCCAGTGAGCGTTGTGACTGGGGTCGACAGCTCCTCTTGCAATCGCTCTGTGTCCGGCAGTCGCCATAGCTACAAGCAAGCGTCACACTGAGTTCATCAGAGTGGCCTTCACGAGACGATGGCTCTGTTGGTACCTTGGCAGTGGAGTCTGCACTCGCAGTGAGCAGCAGCTGGGCATCGAAGGGAGAGAACTGGAGCGCCGTAATGCGCGTCTGATGGGCTCGGATGAGCGGCGGCTGGCAGGGCAAAGCGATTTCAATATGATCAACCAAGGGTCTGAGGCAATAGTCGTGGTACTTACAGTGAGCGCATTGGCTGGACGCCCTGTATCCGCCAGACTCTGCACTTGAACAGCTCCGCCGCCTGATTACAGAGCCAACAAAGTGAGTATCTTCTGAGCATCTCTCTCTCTCTCACGACATACCATTCATCTGATGAGGAAATGCGAAGGCGTACGCAGAGGCTGTGAGCAGGTTGGCTCCTTCAGGCGCCATGGCCGTCGTCAGCTGCAGCTGGTCGTAGTTCTGCTCCCGCGGCGCATGCTTGCACTCGACATTGCGGAACTTGCTGCAGATATCACGCAAACGACGTCAGTCTCAAGCATACGCCAGCAGCCACAGCACAAGACGTCAATGGAGCGTGCTTCTCAGCTGCTGGGGCTGACAGAGTGGCTCCAGAGCGCCCGTGAGAGACCGGTACCTCGCGTGGAACTGGAACTTGGGCGCCATCTTCCTCCTCCCGAATCAAAAAGAGAAGCTTCCGCACTTAGTGGGAGGAGCATCAACAACAGCCGAACTTAACGGATTGCGTTTCTTTACGTTAAGACACGCACTTAACGGAACCGATGACGGTGCTATTCCGTCCACCACGGTACTGCTCCATTCCACATCACACGAACCTGTGGGCACCAAGAGCCAGGAGCTCATGATGCAGCGCGTGTGGCCACGGACAGCGGCTTTGCCGCGTCTGCTGCTACATTCAGAGGCCGCAGCTGCTCATGCGTCTGCGCCGACTGGTAAAGCTGCTGCTCCGGCTTTCCTGCAGTGTTGCGCGTTCTCTGGGAGAGCAGTGATGCGCATGGCCAGAGGCACCACCGGAACCCCCAAGAGCTCCTCCCGTTCGCCGCGTCACGCACAGAAGCACAATCGCCAGCGGCGCATCCGATCCGATGGGTCCAACTCGCGGCTGCGTGTGGCCGACATGAGTGTGGCCAAGCTGGTGTCCACTAGCACGCCGTCGCACGAGTTCGTCGCGACCTGCGCGCAGCTGCGTGGTCCAGAGAACGAGATCCGCGTGCTGGCCGGCACGGATCTCCAGGTCTGGAACTTCGCGCTGCAGAACCGCCTGATGAAGAAGGACGTCGAGGGCGCCAGCGCGCTGCTGGATCTGCTGGCCAGCTTTGACCGCGAGAACGCCAACTCGCAGCTCTGGACTGATTTGTTGTTCACGCTCATGCGCCAGCACTCGACACTGAGTCGCACGACCGACGAGCTGGAGCGCGTGCTGAACCAGCTGCGGGAGAACTGCGAGGACAACGCGTTCATGAGCGACCTCGTGGTCTCGCTCATCAACGGATGCGCCAACGTCAAGATGTTTGAGCAGGCCAAGTTCCTCGTGCGCTACCATCTCGAGCAGTTTCGTGGTGTTGGTGCTAGCGCAGACGAAGACATTGATATCGCCAGCGTTGGTATCAAGAGCAAGGAGCTGACCATTCCGTCGTGCGTTCTGAGCAATATGATCTCGACCATGGCGGCCACCAAGTCACGTCGTAAAGACGTCGTCGCGTTCGTATCGGAGCTTCTGGCGCATGAGGAGTTCCAGGCGCAGGAGCTGGGCCAGCCTGGCTTCATTGCTGCCTTCAGCTGCATCTCCGAGACCAGCGAGAATCCAAGCCGCTTGATTGACGCGTTCCTGACCTGGTTCCAGCAGTCAGCACTTCAGCTGCAGAGCGACCCGACGGCGTTCGAGAAGCAGGAGTTCCACAGAGTCTTTGGCGCTGCGATCCAGAGTTGTGTCGCCACAGACCAGGCCAATCTGGCTCTGCGTTGCTATGATGCGCTGCAGCAATACCAGAAGCCTGACGCTGAAGATGAAAGCGTGATTGCAAAGGAGTCTTCCTCAGTGCATCCACGCGTTCGACTGGATGAGAATATTTACGTCAACGTATTGAAAGCCTGCGTGACACGACAGGAGACCTCGGTGTTCAAGGACGTGTATAGAGCCATGGTCCGCGATGGAGTCGCTCGCAGTCCAGGCTTTGGCTCGGCCATCCGCTTCTGCCACGTGCGACGCGACGTGGGCTTCCTGGAAGAAGTGCTGGACGACGCGTTCACGACGGAGACGCAGATGCATGGCGCTTGGATGCTCGAGATCGAGCAGTACAACGATGCGCTCGGCTGCTTCGCGGCCACCAAGTCGCTCGACATGGCGAACGATCTGTTCACGTGTCTGCTCAACAACCCGTTCGTTGTGCCGAACCACATCACGATGCTGCAGATGGTCGAGAACCACCGCGAAGCACCGTTTGCCGACGTGTTTCACCTCATGGAAGTGTTCCTCGAGTGGAAGCTGGCGCCCAATCTCCAGGTCTTCACGTCGCTGCTGGCAACCTGCGCCCGTCGCCGACTCGTGAGCGACGCCGTGGTGCTGCTGGACGCCATGAAGGCTCAGGGAATTGAGCCAGACGTCAAGGCGTACACGGCGATCGCGTTTGTCCACGCCTCGCATAGCGATCTCCACAGCATTGTGGGGATTCTTAAGGACATGCAGATGAGCAGCATCGCGACCGACCAAGTGTTCTTTGACTACGTGACCAACGCGCTCTACGGCGTGGACGGCATCGACATTTGCTTCGCGCTCTTCCGCGAGATGCGTGAGGCTGGGCTCAAGATCCCCGAGGGCATGTACGCGTCTCTGATCCAGATCGGCACCAAGGTTGGCCTGATTGAACGCACGCTGCACGTGGCTTTCCAGATGGAGTGCGACGGCTTTGCGATCTCGTCTGAGCAAATGCTGGCACTCATCGTGCGCTGCGAGTCCAACACGGAGCTCACGGAGCTGATACGCACGTTCTTCATGTTGCACCAGGACGAGGAAGCGCAGGATGGCGGCAGCAGCAGCGCTCGGTTCAGTGAAGAAGTGTACGAAGAGCTGGTGGATGTGCTCACGCGCTTTTCCAAGAAAGACGTGGCTGCCAAGGTGCGCGCTCTGGCCAGCAAGGCCGGCTACTCCTTGAGCAACTGACTGAAGATAGAAAAACAAATATACTATTTGCGTTGAGGAAATTCACTTGCTAGACAATTTGTTATGTGAGCAAAAAGCAACGTTATCTGCCATCTAGCGACGTTATGGCATACGAAATA
This sequence comes from Elongisporangium anandrum, assembly GCA_023337935.1. Lineage (NCBI taxonomy): Eukaryota > Oomycota > Peronosporomycetes > Pythiales > Pythiaceae > Elongisporangium > Elongisporangium anandrum. The sequence goes on from JAADXR010000067.1 coordinate 36,816, forward strand.
TAACGTTGCAGGGCCCTTTCTCATTCATGATCTTTCGAGACTCAACAACAACAAGCGTTAGGTATCTTCGTAAGATCATGAGACGACGGAGACGCCAGTTTTTCTCAGCGTTGCATTTTGGTCAATTGCTATATTGCTTTACTTTGACTAAATCTGTTCTTAGTTGAGCTCCGTTTCTTTTGTAGCTTTCCTACAACCATCGTAGGAACTTTCAAACAGAACCCATCTTAGTCCAGCAAGTGAATTCCCTCAACGCAAAGACACCACCATATTACTGCTGGGCACCACTTCAACAACTACTGCCGAACGGATTCAACCGCACCAAGCTCGTCTTCTTGCGACTGGAGCTGGTTCAAAAGCGCGTACTTTCACTCGATTTCCTTCTGGCCAGGTCCAGCTCTCATCGAACTCCGTCAAAAGACCGCGATCTTCAATATGGCCTATCGTAAAATTCAAATACTGAGTCGGCTTGACCACAACGTAGATCTCCACTGTTCTGATCATCATCCCTGCCGCCTTCAGTTTCGATAGAACTTCATAGAAGACGCGCATCTTGAAAGCATGTGTGTCTGATCGCGTCACCTGGACAAAGATGACTTTTCCTTTGTCATTGTCGAAATGCACTGCATCGAATCCTCCTTGGCTCCGTGCGACAGGCTGCAACCAGCTCTGGTCTCCTTTGATCGTTTGATCTGCAAACGTTTGGAATCGTTTCTTCGGATCAAAAGGAAGAACTCTTGCTTGGGGCAGAACGTCTTCAACTCCGTGGTCGCCTAATAATGTCACTGCACGCTTTGGAACCAACGCGAAAAACAACCATTCAAGGAGATGGCCATCCACCGACGGATTGGTTGACGCATTGAGACGCCTCGTCAACTGCGCAATGGTTTCCTCTCCACATCCTTCCGCAAAGAGAGAGACCACATACGAGCTCACAGGAAACCGTCCTTTAAGGGTGCTGTCGCTGTCACGCTGCATACCATAGAGTATGTTGACTGCATCGGGATGCAGAGCGCCACTGCAATAGTTGACTCGATCTGCCCTGTCGATGGCATATTGAGCCCCATCTTTCAGAATGGTCATCACTCGAATCGCGGGGTATTGAAACATGAACCGACACGAGCCGCCAGCGTAGTAGAACTTCAAAGCAAGGGCATGCTTCTTCTTGTCGTCTTCAGTCATTTTTTCTTCGTGGCCGTCGTCTTCCGTCACTTCAGTGACACTCGTTGCATCCAACTTAGACGCGATCTTGGCGTAAAAGGCTTGATCAGCGATGGCTGCGAGATACTCGTCTTGCGTCCAGGAATGCATGAAAAACGTTTGGATCTTGGCAACAGCATCATCCTCCACGTTCCTATGCCCAGGCACAGCCATCGCGGAGCAGACCACAAGTCTCTCGTTCTTGTTGAGACGTACAAATATTCTCCCGAATAAAGCCCTTTGGTAGTTGGTTTCTGTGTATCCATCCAGACACACGAAAAGCTTCTTGCCAGCGACACGAGGCAGCTCAAAGGTGGCTGGATCGGCAAAGAGCCAATATTGCTTGGTTCCCATGACCAGGCAGGAGCTCCATTCCTTAGCCAAATGAATCCACACGACGTTCCATTCCTGGCGATCCAAGGAAGCCGCAAAGCTTAACGTGCACACAGATTTGCCTGTGCCGGGGGGTCCCACAATGAATCCTTTCGTGTTCTTCGCAACCACTTCATCTCTCAAAAATCCCCACAGCTCGTGCACTTGAGGACGGCAGTACAGCATCAACGATACCAAGCCACACTTCTTCACAAATGCAGCTGGCAGCGTCACGTATTGAACCCCGTCGATTTGAGTCTGAGGCACTTTCTCGAACTTCTCAATCGATGGCGCATCTTCCAAACGGAGTCGTTTGAGATCCGCAGTTCGCTGCGACACAATTTCAACGAGCGCTGACGAACTATACGCCCCAATGGCTTCTCCTAGTGTCAGAAGCTACCGATTTTCAAATTCAAATGCCGCTCGGTTCGCGTAGACGTCTGAATGCGATCGTTTTGACGGGAGAACATGTGGCTTTTCGACCGGAACCACGACCAACACATTCACAGGGCCTTTCCTTCAGCTTCTTCATCTTCATCCACTCCCCCTACTTGCAACTCAGACAACCCAATTATGGCGAGTTCCGCTCGCGCAGCATCCAGACGCTTGAGGCCGTTGGTGTCTCTCAGACCTTTGACCTCGTTTTCCGTCAACCACTTGTCGCCCTTCTTGGCCAAGTACAGCTGCAGCTTGCTTGCACCAATCGCCTTCAAACTGTTTTCCGTCTTCGCCTTAATCGCGTCCTTCAATCCATGCACAGACTCACCCGCATCGATTGTTACGTCAAACGCGCTTCCTGCCGATCCAACCACAGCGCACCACAGCTTTACCATCTTTCCTTTTTCCGAGTCTGAAGAATTACAGTCGTACTTTATGGAGCCAAGGTCTTGAAGTGTCGAGTCCAAACCAGTCAGCTGCTGCTCCAAGTACAGCATCAGCTGTGCTGGATTAGTCCATAACATAGAAAGCAAAATAAATCCCAAGTCATGGTCTATTTGATTCAAACAGCTAAAGTTCTAGAAGCGTTCTGGGCGACGAAGGATTCGCTGGCATCTTCTTCAGCTTGTTGGGATCTTGCGATGCCGTTCGCGTCCGTCGACGTGAACCTGGCAGCACCGATTGCTGGTGCACGAGGCGGATGGCGCTCACGATCGGCTCGCGAAGGCTCCGCATGATCCACTGCTCATGCGCTTCCAGTTTGAGCCGCTGCGCAGCAGCCAGACCAGGATCCGGCACTTCTACATAGCTGATTTGGACCTGTCGGTCGCTCAGAGCGTCGAAAATGCTGTCCACGCACATTTGGATCCGTCGTCGGTGTCCACAGGCCGCCACTATCTGCACATTGGAGATGTTCAGGTGCTTGAGGATGACTGAGAGCTGCACGATGCTGTCGATGGTGCTGTCCGTCTACAAGACAAGGCACAACGGTTGAGGACTGCCACGAGGCTTTCAGCAGGTGTACGAAGCGAACGCACCGCTGCACAGTTCATGAGGATGTGGTGCGGCGTAATGCCGGCATCCACGAGATCGTTGCGGATGGAGGCCGTCTGCTGGTCCGAGTGCTCGATTTCGTCCACGTCGTCACCAATCGGAGCCTGCAGACAACAAGCCACACACAGTGAGAGGAGCAGTGCTTGGCTTCGGTACGCTTCACAAGGCTTACGAGATAGCAATAGGACTTGGCCTGGTGCTGCTGGAACAGCTTGATGGTCTGCCAGTAGATCTCCACTGCGCGAGAGATCCGATTGGAGCAGCCCCAAGGCACTGCGCCTCCCACGACCACGATCACGCGGCTCGCGAGGCTGATGCTGTGGCTCTCTATCTCGCAGAGCTCTTCCTCGTCGGTCTCGCAGTCTTCATCGTCCGTCTCCGTGCCGAGAGCCTCCGAGATGGCGTCCAGAGAGCCCACAGTGGCTGCTGTGGATGCAGGCGGAGCGTTCTTGGGCGCCAATGAAGCCACACCACTCGGTCCTTTGGCTTCGGCCTTGACTGGCGCCTCTACGAGCCCTCGACGGAAGAGCGTGAGTCCTACATTGGCCAGACGAGTGGTGGCCGGCCGCATCTGCCGCAAGGAGTTCTGCGGCAGCATCGTGCCCAGCATCCGAGGCCGTGGGGACGCATCGTTCTGCGGGCTGTGGGGCGGCGACGCGGCCTTGCTCGGAAGCTGCTGCTGCGCTCTTCCAGTCATCCGGAAACCAAGCCACTGCGTTCAAAATACCCTTCGGCTGTGCCAGAGAAATGGGTCCATAACGTCCGTCTCCACGCGAAGCGTCGCGTCTCAGTTCAAGCGTTGGATCAAGACGATCATGCCGCCTTCGGTGCTGGATGAGGTGGATCCGCTGTACATGGCGCTGCTGCGCGCCAAACAGCGGCGCTTCCCCGAGTGCATCGACATCTGCAGCGAGATCCTGGCCCAGAACCCGTACGACCAGGCCGCGTGGGTGACCAAGACCAAGGCGCTGACCCAGCAGAGCTACATCGACGACTCGGAGCTGGAGGAGGACGGCGCGGCCGATCTGCTGCTGGACGACAACGTCATGGCGGCCATGCCCAGGCCAGGCACGTCGCTCAATCGCCCCAACACGCGAGCCTCGGCGGCCGGTGGAGACCCGAGTCTTCGCCCCATGACGGCGTCTGGCCGTCCGCTCAGTGGCTTTGCTCGCCCGGGAACAGGCTCACGACCTGGCACAGGCAGCATGTCCATCGATAGAGCACTACAGGGCAATCGGCCGGGCACTTCGCGTCCGCCCACGACGCTGGGGAGACAGGTGCGCCTGGGCACGGCGTCCATGGCTGCTTCCGCCGACAGCGGCGTGTTCATCGACGTCAATCGGCTGGATCTGAAGCGCTACGCTGCGAGACCGGCCATCGCCAAGGCGCTCGAGGACTACCTACTCTATCACGAGCACAACCCACGCAAGGCGCTGGAGCTGGCGGCTGAAGCCACAGTCGCGGCGGACTACAAGGACTGGTGGTGGAAGGCGCGGCTGGGCAAGTGCTACTACCAACTGGGGCTGCTGCGCGACGCCGAGAAGCAGTTCGAGTCTGCGTTGAGGAACCAAGAGATGGTGGTCACGACGCTGGAGCTGGGCAAGGTCTACCTGCGGCTGGACCAGCCCAACACGGCGCTGGACCGGTACGAGCGCGCCAAGACCAACTTCCCGGACGACGTGCACCTGCTACTGGCCATCGCGCGGGTGCATGACATGCTCAATAACGTGGACAAGAGCGTGGCGGGCTACAAGGACGTGCTGACGCTGGACGCGTCCAACGTCGAGGCTATCGCGTGTCTGGCGTCCAACTACTTCTACACGGACCAGCCCGAGGTGGCGCTGCGCTACTACCGGCGGCTGCTGCAGATGGACATCAGCAACGCCGAGCTCTGGTGCAACATCGGGCTCTGCTGCTTCTACGCGTCGCAGTACGACATGGCGCTGTCGTGTCTGGACCGCGCGCTGGCCATGGCCTCGGACGACTGCATGGCCGACGTGTGGTACAACATCGGCCAGGTGGCCATCGGCATCGGCGACTTGGGCCTGGCCTACCAGGCCTTCAAGATCGCCGTCTCGGTGGACAGCAACCACGCCGAGTCGTACAACAACCTGGGTGTGCTGGAGCTGCGCAAGGGCAACATGGACCAGGCGCGCGCCAACTTCCAGCTGGCCGAGTCGCTCGCGGAGTTCATGTTTGAGCCCAGCTACAACCGAGGTGAGTCCGTCTCCATTGCATTCCATTGGCGGTGCTGCAACCTGATAACGCTCTGTGTGACGTAGCGCTGCTGGCCTACAAGGTGGGCGACTTCCACGACGCGTTCACCAAGGTGAACAAGGCGCTGCAGACGCACCCGACGCACAGCGACTCGGTAGAGCTCAAGCACCAGCTGCAGCAGTTCCTGAGTCTGGTCTAATGAGACAGATCAGCAAGAGCGCGACTACACACGATTCCAAACGTATTATCAAACTATGAATGAATGCGCTGCCTAGCTCTTCCTCCTGCTCCACGTCACAGCGTCGCAGCTTGAGCCGTAGGGCGAACACGATGGCCTAAATGAGCTCTTCGCCACATCTCAAGCCGCGCTTCCAAGGCAGCAGCAAGCCAGAGAGAGGCTCATGTGCGCTGCCTCCGCCGTCCTGCAAACGTCTTACAAAAAGTAGTCGGGCGTGCGCTTCCGCTCGTTGAACGTCGAGTCGCGCGGGGCCGGATCGAACTGGATGAACTTGCACGTCTCGTATACTTTGTCGCCGTTGCGGTCGCACATGACCTCGTCGATCTCCATGAGCGCGGCCTGGTTGCCGCAGCGGTAGCAGTAGTTGGGCGCGCTGAAGATCGTGACCACGCCACGGTTGTGGGTCCACTGGTAACCTTCCATGACCAGCTGATGCGCGCGCGCGATGAACGTGAGTCCGTTGCTGCGCTTGAACTGCTCCGTGATGTCCTGGCCGAACGTGTAGCCGGCGCCGCGGGGCGAGATGCCCCATCCACAGCGGTCGTCGGGGTCGGACCAGACGAGGTCGCACATCGGGCCCTCGTGCGGCACCTCCTGCACGCGGTCGAGCGCGCGCGCGTGGTCCAGCGTGTCGATGGACGGCGACAGACCGCCGTGCATGCAGAACACGCGGTTCTCGATGAGCGCCGTCATGGGCAGGTGGTCGAACAGGTCCGTGAAGTACTTCCACACGTTGGCGTTGCCGTACTTGCGCAGGCACTCGTCGTAGAAGCCGTAGACCTGCGTGATCTGGCGCGACTCGTGGTTGCCGCGCAGGATCGTGATGCGCTCGCGGTGGCGCACCTTGAGCGCGACCAGCAGCGTGACGCTCTCAAGCGAGTAGTAGCCGCGGTCCACGTAGTCGCCCATGAACAGGTAGTTGGTGTCCGGGCAGTTGCCGCCTATCCGGAAGAGCTCCAGCAGGTCGTAGAACTGGCCGTGGATATCGCCGCAGACCGTGACGGGGCACTTGACGGGCTGCACATTGGACTCGGCGGCCAGGATCTCCTTGCCCTTCTGGCACAGCTCGTAGATCTCCGTCTCCGTGAGGTTCTCGGCGCGGCGCAGGCGGTCGATCTGCTGGTCCAGCGCCTTCATCTCGCCCCGCGAATCCATCTCGTGCTCTCTCGCTCTTCCGCCTCTGAGCGCGTGGCCTTTGTTCTCCCCCCTTCCTCTCTGGCTCAATTGGCCGCAGTACCGTGGTGGACACAATTAAAGCGCGAGGGGTCGGCAGCAAAGGACGGAGTTTCAGCCAATGGATGAGCCGCATGGAAGGATCGGACTTTCAGCCAATGGGAATTGGGCATGAACGCGAAACGACACGTCCGTTGGGATAATGGGAATTGGCCCAGACTGCTATTTTATTAAGAGGGCTCTTCGTGGGCCGAGAGAGCCAAGACGACGCGAGCGGGAGTCATGTCGAGTGCGCGCAAAGGCAACTACGCCCCACGACGCGAGACCGACAGCTTTGAAGAGCTCTCGGCCAAACTCACGGCCGATCTGCGCAGCCATGTGCGCTTCATGGTGCGTGAAGACGAGCCTCTGGGGCTGTTGGTATGAGCTAAATTGACGGATTGTGTTGTGTGGGATCAAGTCGGACTACCCGGTGCTCTCGGACGACTGGATTCTCATGGCTGAGCAGATCGGACGCATCGGCGACATCACCGAAATGGTTCTGTTCTGGGTTTAAAGGCAGCTCCAGTTATACGGTGCTGAACCTCCTGTGCTCTGTATCCAGGAACGCACACTGCCAAAGCAGCAGGACGCAACGCTCTGGGAATGCGAGGAGATCGCACTTCGGTACGACAATGCATTGTATGCCATTCTCAGATGACTCCTCAGACCAATGGCTTGTTGCAGATACCTCCTCGAGGATGGCAAGCTCAACTTGTAAGTGCGCTCGTGAAGCTCTGATGAGTAAAATAGGTCAGCTCACACTGGATTCCCACTGTAGGTGTCTTCGAAATCTTGTCGAGTTCAACACGTACCTCAAGCAAACGATTGAACGCGGCCCCGTTACGGTCTGTAAGCGTGTCGTCCGCCTTGCTGCTTCATATGTAGTTGACAGCTCTGTGGTTGCCCAGGATGCGACCATGGAGACCCTGGAAAAGTTCGAGCGTGGCATGGGACTGACGCTCAAGAACGCCTGGCTCCACGCCGAGGCCATCCAGGTACACCGATTGCAAACATAGGTCTCGATTGCAGCCTTAATTGATTGCTCTGTGCGTGATCTTTGACCAGACGACCGATCTTCCGTTGCTGATTGAGTACATCCACGATATCTTCGAGTATTGCCAGGAGAATCCGGATGTACGAATGAGCGGCATTTGCCAATCTGTGAGGCTATCACACTGACTGTTGTTGCCTACTGTGCTGACTCCAGTACCTCACGAACAAGACGTTGGACCACTGTCAGGAAGTCACGGTGATCCACTTTCTGCTTGGGCTGTGCAAACAGTTGGACGTCATGGACGAATCCAGGTATCCACACTCCGTTCCCATCTCAAGGCCACTGGAGACTCCACTGACTTGGCTCTGTGTACAGACTGATGCCACTGATGAGAGAGAAACGAATCTTCTCGCTGCTGGTCCAGCATCTGAGCACCAACATCCACCTCCTCACGGTGCGTCCTATTGCTGAGTCCTTCTTCCCTTCCGCTCTAATTGCGCTCCATGTCTGTCATAGTCTGCTGACGTCTCAGTCGGCGCTGAGGCGCTCGCGCTCATGTGCGCCACTGAAGACTTCCAATCCCATTCGGTACGTCTCCGTCACCACTCAATCGCTTGCCATTCGCATTCACCAACCTCTGAATGAACACAGGAGCTGTACGTGGATTCTCCTGATACCGAATCAGCGCTGCTGTCCATAAGAGGTGAGGGGGATGAGCTCTCTGATTCTCACACGTCGCATGAAATCCAAAGCACAAGCTCTCACCTCCAATCTCTCTCTAATGCCACAGACGACTTCCTGGACGAGGCCACAGAGGACCCCAACGTGCGCAAGCAGCTGCGTCCATTGCTGGACGTCATCTCGAGCGCTGTGACTGGGAAGAAGCGCAAGTGACCAGCATTCCAATATTCAATCTGATTCCCGCCGCATCCGCACATCTTTGTGGGGGTGGGGGACTATCTTTGCCCTAGACTTGTGTGGTCCACGCTGTTTCGCTCTCCGTCCAGTGCATTTCAGGGTTTGTGTTCTCGACCTGATTGAGCTGCTCGCATCAGGCGGCCGGATCGGGCGGATCAGACGCCATGGGCTACCACGTGCGCAACGTGTACACGCTGCTGCTGACGGCCATGTGCTTCGGCCTGCTGCTGTTCCTGGCCACGCGGCTGCTGCTGTCGCTGCGCAATCGCAACAAGCTGCTGTCCTGGTCCACGTGCTTCTACCTGCTCTGTCTGCTCTGGACAGTCGTGCGCCTGGCCTACTGGATCATGGTGCAGACGCGCGAGGACCTGACGTATCTGCAACTATATCTGCTCTACTGGTTCCCCACGCCCATTCAGTGAGTGCGTCCATGCAATGCAAGCCATAGCTGTAGATGCCAGATCAGATGGGCGCGAAATGGCGATTCAAACGCAGGAAGATGGACTCACATGGATCGGTCTCTCTCTCTTGCTGCTGCTCTAGGTTCGCCAATTTCTCGCTGCTCGTGCTGTTCTACATCCAAGTGATCACGGGCAAGAAGTGGCGCTCGCGATGGCGGCCGATCTGCCTGCCGCTCTACCTGCTGCTGACCATGTCCATGGCGACCTTCACAGCGGTCTGGGCGCTCAACTCGTCCAACGACATCAACTACGCCTACACGTTCGGCGACGAGTACGACCAGGAGTTCTACAAGGTGGCCGACGTGCGCGTGCAGCTCATCTACTCGTCCGTGTCCTTCTTCCTGCTCAGCTCCATGTTCGGCTTCTTCGGCTGGAAAATGACCAAGGTAGATACGCCAGTCGACTGGCTTGGGCTGTGCTTTTGATCTCATGACCATGCTCTGTTGGACTCTGAACAGGTCGAAGGGTGGAAGCGGAGGCAACTCATGATCGCCAAGCCTCGGGTAAGCAGCGTTCTTTGGCTGGCTTATGCAGAGCGCCATTTGCAGACTCACCCTTCTCCTGTGTATGTCTGCAGACGCTCTCGATCGTGAACTCGCTGCTATCGTTGATCTTCCTCATGCGTGCAGTGCGCGATCTCGCGACGTCGCAGAACTGGTTCCTGAGCATTTGGAACCAGCTGGACATGAACGGCCGCGTGACGTCGTTCTCGTACTTCGTCTTCTTCTGCTTCTGGGAGTTCCTGCCCACGATCCTGCTGCTCTGCCTGATCACGACCAAGGCCGGCGGTGTCGGAGGTAACCAACGTGTGTTTTCAGTTGCACCCAACCTCTCTTACTAATCTCCCTCGCGCTTGCTGCTCATAGCACCACGCCATGACACCACCCACGGCCACAAGATCCCCGACTACGGCATTTTCCACATCATCAATGCCGGTACAGCTAAAGAGGCTGGCAAGCTGCTGGCGAGTCCGCTCACCAGTTCTGGCTACGGGACCACCAATTCGACTCGCGTGGCTGATGCCGAGCGCCCGCGATGGACCCACGGCGGCGATCTGTTCCAGGACCCTCTACGATACGACTCGGACGACGACACGAGCCTGCTGTCTCCACGGCAGTTCCCAGATAGCTACAACAGTGACGCCAGCGGCAGCATGGCAGCGTCGTACGAGCAGCGGCGAACGAACACGGGCGGCGGCGGATCGTCAGTCGCGCCAGTGTGAGCGAATATAGACAAGGACGAAGGAAGCAGCAAAACCAAACGATGAGCGCACCAAGGGGCAGTGCGCTCGCTATCCAACTACCTCCGGTTCCTGCGCCATGTAAACAATGTGAGTGTGAATTTTGAGACCGTCACAACTACGAAACCATTAACCGCAAGAGTGAATGAGAGAGGCAAAATGTGATAATACGGCTCACTCTTGGCTTTGTCGTGCAGTTCTGAGGGAGTGAGATCTACGACCCGCGTCTCGAGTGTGGGGCTGTGGGCATCAGCGGCAGTCCATTGAGCGGCATGTTGACGATATTGGGGCCGGCGCGAGCCTTCGGAGCTGCTGGCGATAGAGTAGATGGGGGCGCTAGAGTCGTGGGCTCCGTAGCGAAGTACACGCCACTAGCGGGACCTTGATTGCTCTCGAGCTGCAAGTACTGGTTCCTGTACTCATTCGCTTCGACGTCCAGAGAACATGTCGATATCAGCGATGCGTGGGATGACGATGTTGGAGCGAACGTCGGTGCTGAAGGCTGGTGTGATGACTGGGGCTTTTGCTCCTGCGGATCCTGTGGCGTGGCATCCGCATAGCTCTGGATCCCGTTGATCTTGGCAAACACCAATCGCAGAACTCGCTCGCGGTCTTCCCACGTGAGCTGACGCAGATCCACTTTCTCGCTAAAGTGCTTCTGCTGGTCTGAATCACCGGAGCTGTTGCCACTCGCTGGGCTGGGAAGGCGAGGAAATCGCACGCCTTTCATTCCGTTGGCCTTTTTGAGGGCGAGATGGTAGGCCTTCATCTCCTGCTCTCGCATCCGCTTGCGTTCGTTCACGATCTCCTGTTTAACCTGCTCCATGGCGTCCAGGAAAAACTGCTCCACATCGGTGCGCTGGTCCAAGATCGTCTGGGCCAGACGTCGCAGATTGCGCAGCTCCTTGTTCTTTAACCGTAGCAGTCGACGCAGTCCCTCGGCGTCCAGTGCCATTTCCTCCAACTCCTTGCCCGTTTTACTCAGCTCGACGTATTTCTCACGCTCGACACTGGCCAATCCCTCGCTCATGCGCTTTTCCAGATCATGGATCGTGGCTCGAAGCTGCTTGATCTCACGTGCCTGTCGTTGGGCCTGATGCGCGTACTCTTCCTCCTTGGACTTGGCTAGCTGGGTCTCCAGATAGTACTTCTTGGCCTGGGCTTCGTAGGATTCCTTCTCCTTGGTCAGCTCCTCCGTCATCTGCAGCTGGAACCGCAGTTCTTCGCCCATGCGGCGATTGTCCGTCACGATCTTGCGCGTGTCGGCGTCCAGTCCGTTGCGCGCGTCCTCTTTGGCCTGCTGCTTGACGATCTCGATCTTCTTCTCGTGCTCCTTCTGCAGCCGTGCTTTCTCCTCGAGAAACTTACGCTCGAGCGTGCCGATGGTCTCCTTGGCATTCTCCTTCTCGTGATGCAGTTGGGTCTCGAGCTCTCTCATGCGCGAGTGGATCGTTTCCTTCATATCACGGAAGAGCTCCAGCTGGCCCAGCTCCTCCTTCAGCAGATACAGTTGCTCGAGGAACTTCTCCTCCTTGGACGAGTAGTGCTGCTGCAGCTGCTGACTCTCCGAGTCCTTCGTTCGCGTCGTGGCTTCCAATTCAAACGCATGGCTAAGTTTGGCTGCTGACAGATCCTCTGTCAGTTTGGTGATGTGCTTGTCTCTCGTCTGGATCTCTCGCTGGAAGTACGCCACGAACTCGTGCGTCTCCTGTTCGCGCTTCTCGTGTCTTTCGCGTAGCGTCTCGTTCTCAGCCTGAAGATGAAGCACGCGGTCGTTGAGAAACTCGATCTTCTGAGCATCGACCTGTCGTGAGAAGAGCTCGTTTGCAGTTGGAGCTCCGCCATTAAGAGCTGCTGCTGGAGCAGGCGCTTGGGCCGGAGGCTCACTGCCAGGACCTCCAGGAGCTGCATTCTTGGCGCTGTCTGCGTCCATAGCTAGCTATCGCGAAAGCTCATGGATCAGCACAAGTGAGCTTGCTGGCTATTCTTGGCCTGGCGTCAGATTCGGCATCTAAAAAGGAAGTGAGAGAAGCAATTCAGTGTAAAATGCAAAGCTGCAACCATGGGCATTCGCAATGCCTAGATGCCTTTATTGTAGGTCACAACGCGAACCAGCTCGCCAGTCTTGGTCTTGGCACCGGCGAACTCTGGCTCGAGATGGCTCACGTCCAGCTGCGCAGTCTGACGGAAGAGGCCGAAGGTGACTGGCACAGAGAACTGGATGGCCGTGCCTACAAGCGCCAGCAGGATGGGGATGCGCATCCAACGGTTCTTGACCAGCAGCGGCTTGGTCTCCAGTCGGCGCATGATCAGAGGCGGGGCGATTAGGATCGGAGCAGCCGCGAAGATGCGGCCGGCGATGCAGGACGCGACGGCCAGAGCGCCACAGCGCTTGCTCCTGCCCATGCAGTCGCCGTTCTCGTCGTAGATGTTGACTCCCTTGAGGTACTCGCTCTGGCGCATGACTGCGAGATTGAGCAGATCGGCTGCGGCGACGGCACCGAAGGGGCCCATGCGCGCCACGATGGGCTTCCACGTGGCGTTGGTCATGGTCTTGGCCCAGTGGCGGATGCCCAGAGAGGCCGCCACGGAGCTGGTAGTGGCGCCCACGTACGCAGCCAGCCGCTGCTCGAACGAGTCGTCGTTGGTGGCGTTGCGGTTGGCGTAGTAGTGCAGCGCGTTGTACGTCTGATTGAGCCACTGCGCGAAGATGGTCGAGCGCGTGGTGGACGCCATGATCATGACCGAGTCCACCATCATGTTCATGGGCACGATCATGGACACGCGAAGCGGCAGGAACACCGGCTCATCTAGTGGCAGCAAATCACGCATGAGCCCTTGAGAATGGGGGAGGAGGAAGACAGGGATTCGTACCAGTGTCTGGGTGGACGATGGCGTGCTTGATCTTGACGGCCTGCGCGTACAGCTCCTCGCTCACGGCTTCTCCGGCGACTACAGAGATCCAATCAGTCCCACTTGGTAAGCAGCCATCCAAGAGTCCACTGTTCCACAGGACGTACGCTTGGCCTTGACCAGTCGCTGCGCGTGGGCCACCTCGTGGTCCGTGGTGAAGGCCGTGCGGAAGTCCAGCATGTGGAAGGTCTTGCGCACGCGGCCGACGTACGTGGCCTCGTTCGGGTCGGCGAACTTGCTCGGGGGCCCATCGCCGCCGCCGCCACCAGCTCCGCCCATGTGTCAAATGGCTCAATGGAGTGTCTGTACCGTATGCGTCATCTCTGCTAAGTACGAAAAACCGTTGAATGCGAAAGCATGACGCAAACGACTTCACTTTCGACTCGACTTGCTTCAGATCACTAGCCGTAACCGTAAGCATGCAAACTTTGCATATTATAGATCACTAGCCGTAACCGTAAGCATGCAAAATACAAATTCAGCCATCACGGTCTATTAGACTCAACCAGCTATTATAGATCACTAGCCGTAACCGCAAGCATGCAAAGTTTGCATGCAAAGTTTGCATGCTTACGGTTACGGCTAGTGATAAGTTTGCATGCAAAGTTTGCATGCTTACGGTTACGGCTAGTGATCTATAATAGCTGGTTGAGTCTAATAGACCGTGATGGCTGGATTTGTATTTGATGGCTCTGGACGACTTGTTTTCCTTCTTTTGCGGCGGTGACTTCATTTTGTGTTCTATCTCGAAGAGCATGAAGCTGTGCTGTGGACTGTATGGGGAAGACGCACGGGTGTTCTTCGTTGAGGTCGCGCCTGATGCACGTGTGAAGAGTCTGCAAGAAGCCATTGCGAGCAAGCTGAGTACGACAGAAGACTTGGTGAATCCAGAAGAGCTGACGCTGTACTTGGCGAAGAACCAGCGCGGGTGGTTGAACGTATTCAATAATGCGAAGACTCTTTTGCGAGGAGAAGTTGTTGCTGGGTATCCGCAGCTCCTCCCTAGCTTGAAGCTGAACTTTGAAATCAGTCCTGGGTGACGAAACGTCTATATCTTGGTGAAGAGAGCGAAGCCTCACACTTCAGCACAGATTGTGCACGGTCCCAACGGAGCTCTTGTGCACGATGCGACCAAGAAGAACGGATTCCCATAGCTGTTATGTTTGGCGCAAGCGCACCCAGCATTCAACGACGACCGAGTGGCTTACGCAGAGCCAGTGTGTCCGATTCCTGCGAGTGATCTGGCAGTGCTCTCGACTGTGATCACGTGGTGCTTGAAGAGCTCAAACAGCACACTGATCGATGGGAAGGACGCAAGCGAAGCCACACGTCTCCATCTCATCGCGCCGATTCTGTGGTCAGTCGTTCAGCTGCTTCCAGACGCCAGGGTTTTAGTCGAGCAAGATGTCGATGGTGTTCGCATTGACGTCCACGCGCATTTTGAGTTTGTGATTGTGCACGGCGAGAAGCGGATCTGCATCGTGCAGGCCAAAGACGGGATGTTCAAGCAAGGAATGGCGCGAGCTCTGCTTGGATGCGAGGCGGTGGCAGATCTGAACGACCTCGATGAGGTTTGTGCCGTCGTCACGAATGCGGAGAAGTGGATCTTTTTGAAAAGTCTGGACGATAAGATCCTGTGTGACGAGTTCAATGCTCTGACGTTTGATAGAGATGGCGCGCCGGAGACTGCGGAGCTGCAAGCAATCACAGGGAAGTTGTATTCCATGCTCACGAGTAGCTGACTCGACTTATAGTTACGATGAAATATCTAATATCGCGATAATATCGTGCTCTATTTCCATTGGTCAAAATTTGTTTAGTCGACTTGAGAGAGTCTGATTTCTAACCGCATCAAAGGTATCTTTCGATGACTCGATGATGCACATGGACTTCCAGCATTAACTGGTGTTTCATTCTCTTTCTCTAACGCTTCTCCGTACGTGGCTTCTCTCTTTCTCTTCCTACAGCCACTTGCTTCCTTGTGCTGGCTGTCTATGCGACCTTCTTCTTCGAGGGCTTGAAGAAATAGCGCTCCACGAAGAACTTGAGGAAGAGCGCAAAGTAGCTCGAGTACATGATGAGGCCCCACTTGAGGTTCTCACGGTCCACGCTGCACGGCAGGTTCTGGCGCGTGTAGTAGACCGTGAAGGCGCACACAGCGACACCCACGACCATCTACAGCATCAAAGCAACCAAACGA
This sequence comes from Elongisporangium anandrum, assembly GCA_023337935.1. Lineage (NCBI taxonomy): Eukaryota > Oomycota > Peronosporomycetes > Pythiales > Pythiaceae > Elongisporangium > Elongisporangium anandrum. The sequence goes on from JAADXR010000067.1 coordinate 52,275, forward strand.
TCAACACCAGACCCTTCTCAGCACGTGAAACGCAATGGGAACGTACCTGGCTGATCTGCAGAATGGTCACGAGCGGAGCCCAGCGAGGGCGGTAGCCGATGGCCGTGAGGAAGTAGTAAAAGTACATGATGGCGTGCACCGTGTAGTTCATGGCCACGAAGTACAGGCCGCTGCAGAGAGAGAGAGGGGTCAGCTGAGCACTCGCTTCAGCAGTGCGATCCTAGAGCGGTCGTACCTAGAAGACAGAGTGCCGAACGCCTGCCAGCAGAAGAGCAAGACCGTGATGTGGTGGTACCAGTGCAGGAAGATGAGCGGCTTCTTGCGCAGCACAATGAAGGCCGTGTCGACCAGCTCTGGGATCTGCAGATCATGGAATATGTGACGCGTGAGCAGCGTAGCTAAGCATGCCCGTCCTCTTAATCCTTACCTTGGAGAAGATGAAGAGCGTGACCCAGAGACCGACGGGGCCGTGGCCGTAGTGGGGCTCAGCCGTGGAGCACACGGACGAGTACACGCCGCGGCGGTAGAGCGTGTTGAGCAGGAACGGCGCCGTGCGTATGCTGCCAATGAAGCTAAAGGTGGCCAGGAACAGGTTCCAGAGCGCCAGCGGACTAGAAAGCACCACCAGAATGAGTCCATTCTCACCATCAAGACAGGATACCAATGCGGAGACACGCACATGCGCAGGTTGAAGGGCTGGCGCGTGCTCATGTACCACTTGCCGCTGAAGCAGAGAACGAGGTAGACGCCGCAGAGCACGATGGCCTGCTGGATCGTGTTGAGGCAGTAACTGGCTTGCCACGTGATTTGCTGTCGCAGATCCCATCAAACGCAGTCAGCCACTAGCAGGAGGACAGGAACCCAGCAGACTGGAAGTACGTACGTAGTTGCGCTCCCAATCGGACGGATACAGGAACGACAGCGCCGGGATCTCCTCTGCGAGGATCGGGACTCGGCCTTCCACCATCGTCGCCATTGCTGTCTGCTACAGTGCGTTTCTGTGATTGTGGCCGTTGGCTTCGATCGAGAACAATCGGCGGTGCGTCGTCTCGCAGAAGGAGAAGAGGCTGAAGGGGCACTGGACTGTAGTGGCCGTTGGCTAAGCGCTTGGGCTTGGGCTTCGGATCTGGAGCCTGTGCCAAGCAGAATGAAATACGCGACTGAGCGGCTGAGCTGCGCAGACGAACGGGGCGGAGTGAAGGAGTGACGACGTGCTGCTGGCGCTTGTCAGCTCCGCTCACATAGAGCGAGCGCCGAGGGATGCGAAGCTCCATTGTGTGCAGTCGTGTGGCCGTAATCCATAACCCCTGATGATGCGTCGCTGGATGTTTATGGCAGAAGATTAGTAATGGCGACCATCGCACTTTAGAGGAGAGTAACGGTGGCATAAATCATCCCTAAAATGGACCATTTAGGGCTAGATTGATTTTTTGTCGATTCTAAAACACCGACATACGGGTATTTTGGTGGGATAAACTGACGTGAAACACGAGATCTGATCCGGAAGATGGGGATGATACGATCAATGTCGTTCTTCCCTTTGACTCTCGCAGTTGAAGCTGCCATGACAGATCGAGTCACACGCCATCCGCAGCCTAAAGTATCCAAAGTATCCTCATGTCCATATGCAAATATTCGCCTCACTGTACTGGACGGGTACCACTTAGTCGGCCAAAATTATAGTGCCGCATGGCGGGGCATGTCTCAAAATAGCCGCTTCGGTCCATGAACCATGAGTTCTCAGCGCTTGAGACACCCGATTCGCAATAATGGCGCAGCTGGGGCTCTGGCTGTTGTTGGTTAATGGGTTCCTTCTCTCTGTGCAAGCTCAGGTAATAGCGTCCTCATGAGCAGAACTCAGTGTAGCCATCTCTCATGGTGGCCATGCTGCCTGCAGGTTACGCTGCCCAGCGTCAAGGTCGTGAGCGTTGGTACGGCGTCAATGGATGGAGCGTAATCACCAAGACTCGCCTCATTCCCATGCGCTGGATGTATATTGCAGGATGCCAGCCGGAGCGCGTGCAGGCCTGTCGCATGGACTGCCCGCAGCAGTACCACGACCCGAGACGCTTCCTCTGTCCTTGCTACAGGTGAGCTCTTCGTCTCACGAGGCTGCGTGGCTCCTGTCTGACGCTCAATGAGCAGCAAGATGGCGCTGTGTCTCGTCGAGATCGGCTGCAGCATGAAGCAGAAGATCGACATCTTCTCCTTCTGCACGCGCAAGGGCTACTGCAAGGACGGCTACTGCGCCTACCGCGCCGGCGATCTCACGCCGCGACTGGACATCCGCACGGAGGTCTTTGCGCTCACGTCCGTCAAGACGCCCGACACGCCTTGCATCGACGGCTGCTGCCCAGCTCAGCTGGCTGCTGGCACCTGCGCGCAGAACGCGACGCTTGCGGTCGTGCGAACTCCAGGGCGCGCGTATCGGCAGGAGGAAGTGAAGCTGCCACCAAGACAGTACGTGGCCCTATATGCAGCTTTGTGGCTGGTAGTAGGCTCACGAGATGGTCTGGTGTGCTTCCAGGGGGGATCCACGCTTGGGCGTGAACCAAAACTACGACCGTATGCCCTACAGCATTCCCCTCGCAGACATCCCGTGACATTTGATCAATTGCATGCTCTACTATTAAACTACTAATCCACTTCCTGTGGCCACTGCACCAAGAACGCACTGATCGCTGCATTGGCTTGGCATGCAAGGGAGAACTCTGCAGCTGAGAGCACCTCCTGTTCGCCGTAGACAACCTTTGCGAGGTTTTCAAAGTACTGAGTCGATGGTGGAGAAGCTGCTGACTCTGGGGCAGTAGATTTAATGGTACTGAGCATCTTGGATGCAGCCATGGTCACAGTGCGGAAGAGCAGAATGGCTTCGTCGGCCGTCATCTGGTCCTTGCGATGCATGGCCACATTGAACATGCGGAAGAAGACTGCAAGCTCATGTGGTCAACTCACACCTTCAAACTGACGCAGAGCAGTGTGTAATGCGCTTACCTTGCTGCTTGGTTTCGCTCGAGAGATGAGGAGCTGCGAGTACTAGACCAGCGAGCGTCTCGCACGCATCGCTGCGACCGTTTTGCTTGATCTCAAACACGCGAAAGACCGCCTCCAGTGTCTGGTATTCGACTTGTAATGGCTCAAGCAGGCGGGTAAATTGTTCCAAATCCAACGTGAAACAGTGCCTCGTTTCATTCGCGAGATGTGGGAGCAGTGCTGTGGGAACTTCATAGCCAAAGGACTTTGTGGGTGTCTGGCACAGGGACATCAAGCGTTCTGGTTTGCTTTCACACAACTTACTTGACTTTGCAAGGCAGCGGATATCCTCACTGAGCGAACCAGTGGATTGGGTCGTGCTCGACTCGTTGCCCATCGGTTGCCACGAATGAGAAACTAACGCGATCGTTTCATGAGCTTGAGGCTCTTAATAAAACTACTTCTTCCTCCCTCTTGACTGTTGGATCTTCGTTCGTAATTGGCCTGGAGATGACCTCATCACTCGATGCATCGCATCCCGAGTGAATGATCCATCTTGATATAATCACCTGGAATTGGCCAACGTCGACAATAGGAGAACAACGCGATAGAATCCTCAGACATAAATTCTATGGCTGGGAAGCCTCGTCGAGAGTAGACGGTCTGACTAAATCCTGCATTATCTTCCTCTCATCTCAATGCGGCCTGTCGCCAACTGGATTGCTGGTGACACGAAGCATCCGCAGTGGCACCTTCGTGAGAGCAGTCAGTATTTCACAATAAAAACCCACGAGTTGAGCGACTCACTTTTGCCCCATCCAGTTCCACGAGCCGATCTTGGAGTTGCAAGAAGGGCAGGACAGTTTGCCTTCGCGAGTGTACACGAATGCGTTTCCTGGATGCATCTGATCCATCCACTGCATTGGCTCCACAAACATCGCTTTGCATGACGGAGTTGCTTTGCAGAAGAGAACACCAGTCAGCACTTTGATTCTTGTACGAATCTCTTGAGGGTCCTACCTGTGGTACTGTAGCTCATTGTCGCGCTGTTTAGATGCACGACCTAATGGGGAAAAGCGTTAATGCGCTGGATCAGCATGCATGCGTCCCATGGGCTGACCTACCTGGTTGGTGGAGGAGCACACGACAAACCCGCACTTCCGGCAGCGGAAATTCTTGCCGCTCGGCTGCGAAGCGCCCAGTACTTCAGCCCCGCCATTTTGAGTCCGATCGTTCATCACCTTCAGTGTTCGGAACTGCACAAGCGCCAATTCAGTCCGACTGCTCACGCAGGCCTCTTGATTTACGTACCACAGCATGCGCCGGTGTGGCTCCGCTTGGGTCTGGGTCAGCTTGCATGCGCTCAAATAGCTCCAGCTGGCGAAGGAAGCCTGGATTGATGTGGATGCAGGGCCGTGCACGTTGCACTGCATCGTACGCCTGCATCAGAGTCATCTGCGCAGTAGCCATCAGATACGCCACACAGACAGCAGCGCTGCGTGACTGGCCGTAGACACAGTGCACCAAGGCAGGCTTCTGTTGCTGTTGGATACGTTCTCGCAGGAATGTGATGCACTCGTGGAAGTACGGCAGAATGAGCTTGTCTTCCATGTCAAGGATGTCGACTAGCAGTACTTCACACGCCTGTCCGCACACATTCCAGATGAGCTCTTCGCAAACAGAGAGCGCCATGAACCAGCACACAACACGCACATCAGGAGAGATCTTGCTGGTACCAAGAGATACGACGCAGGAAATGCCATTGGCTTGTAGAAACGCAGCGTCCTGCAGTCATTACACAGTCCATCAGTGCTATCATACCAGCCATTCGCTCCTGCTGCCGTTCTGTACCTGGGCAGCACTTGCGTCGCCAATAAACAGCGGGAGGCCGTGGATCTGCGCAGCCGCAGGGAAGCCACTCAGTGGCGGATGCGAGCGCTGCCGCTGCTGCAAGAGCAGCACCACGTCCGTCTCACTCGCGTCCATGATGACCAAAGGTTGTCACGCCTTGCGCCTCTCGTGAATAAAAGAATAAAAGAACACATAAAAAGAGCAAAGTACATGCGCACTTAGTGCCGTTAAGTGCGTGTTGAAGTGCCCCCAGTGCGTGTTTTTTGTGGCGTAAGCGGAGGCGGGCGTCAACACTCCAGCTTCCATTTGTTCCCTTGGGATCATTTGCGGATTTGCCTCCAAGAGCTCAAGAGCAACAACAAGAGAGAGAGAATGAAGATCGCCTGCTTCTCTGCGCAGTCCTACGACGTGGACTCGCTCAAGGCCATCGCCGAGAAGAAGGGCGTGCTCAACGACCACGAGTTTGTGTACGTTGAGATGCGATGGGGGGAGAGGGAATGCTTGAGTGCATGCTGACGTCATGGATGTGATGTTGCCACGGATGGACTCTAGCTTCTTCCAGCACCGACTGAGTGCGCACACGGCGCAGCTGACGGACGGATGCGAGGCCGTGGTGATCTTTGTGAATGATGTCGCGGACGCCGCCACGCTCAAGAAGGTACGAGGATGGATGGATGGATCGCCCATGTGGCAGCACCCGTCTGACGTGTCTTTGTGCTCGTTCTCAGCTTCACGCCTACGGAGTGCGCGTGCTGTTCCTGCGCTGCGCCGGCTTCGACATGGTGGATCTGGAAGCCGCCAAGGAGCTGCAGATTCCGGTCGTGCGCGTCCCGGCCTACTCGCCGTACGCTGTGGCTGAGCATGCGGCAGCCCTGATGTTGTCGCTCAACCGCCGCATCCACCGCTCGTACAACCGCACGCGCGAGCTCAACTTCCGTCTGGACGGTCTGCTGGGCTTCGACATTAACGGCAAGACCATCGGCATCGTGGGCACGGGCAAGATCGGCGCTCTGTTTGCCCGTATCTGCCACGGGTTCGGCTGCCAGGTGCTGGCCTACGACGTGATGCAGAACTCCGAGGCGCTGAGCTACGGCGTCAAGTACGTGACCTTGGACGAGATCTGGGAGCGATCCGACATCATCTCGCTCCACTGCCCGCTCTTCCCGTCCACGAAGCACGTGGTGAACGAGCAGAGCATCGCCAAGATGAAGCAGGACGTCATGATCATCAACACGAGCCGTGGCGGCCTCATTGACAACGTGGCCATGGTGAACGCGCTCAAGGCCAAGAAGATCGGCGCTGTCGGCCTCGATGTGTTCGAAGGCGAAGGCGAGTACTTCTACGAAGACCGCTCCGGTGCGATCATTGCCGACGACAACCTGGCGCGCTTGTTCACGTTCCCGAACGTGATCATCACGGGCCACCAGGCCTATTTCACCAAGGAGGCGCTGGACAACATCGCCAACACGACCATGGAGAACATCATCGCGTACGCCAGCAAGCAGGAACTGAAGAATGAAGTCAAGACCTGAAGGCGGCACAGTCGCTTGTGACGTCGTGCATGAATGCGTGAGTGGCTGCATGTCTTTCCGGCCGAATGGATTCATTCAGCTCAAGCCAGAGAAGAAACCAAGCAACGAGCAGGCGACTAGCAGAGTCAGCAGCAGAGGCTGCGGTAAGAAACGACCAACATGGCTGCTTGTTTTTAATACCGAGACAAAGACTTGTCGGAATCAGAGTTCAGAATGGGGGCTGAAGTGGCGGTACAGCCACAGAAACCAAGCAGAACAGATCAGCTGCATGGCTATGAGCCCAAACGGCTTCAGTCGGACGGCTGACGCATGCAGCATCTTGGCCATCGACCAAAGAATCTAGTTCCTTCCAGCTGCTTGGAGCGTAGGCCGTCACGCAGACACGCGGCGCATTTAACTTCAGAACCAGGTGCGATGATGCACCACCTGACCAAAACAAGGTACACATCCCCAATCTGATTCAAGGTGAATGTCATACATTGATCAACCTTGTTTTGGCATTCAAATCTTAATATAGATTTCATGACGTACAAGCTTCAAAGATACGCGTTTGACCACCAATCTCAATAGAGGCCCGCTCCATCGCATCATCGCAGACCGCCATCATCGCACCCAACGGCCGGTCGATTACTGTCTGACTGGTACGTGGATGCTGGCGTTACGAGCCTCCTCCTCCTGCTGCTGCGGTCGTGGCGGGCGAAGCACCCAGCGCCTCACTTTCCAATTTCTCTCCAAGCAGCAACGCCTCCAACCGCCTCCGGTCTCCAGACGCTTCTCCTCCGCCCCCGCCAACACCATGAAGATCGCGTTTTTCTCCGCTCACGCCTACGACATCGAGTCCATGAAGGACGTGGCCGAGAAGATGGGCGTCTCCGGCAAGCACGAGCTTGTGTACGTGGCTGCTTTGGCTTTTGTCTGCTGATATGATTTGTTAAACCATGCAATAATGGCTGATTAAAATGCATTGCATGCGCTTTTCACAGCTTCTTCCAGAACCGACTGAGCATCCACACGGCGCAACTGGCCCACGACTGCGAAGGCGTCGTGATGTTCGTCAACGACTCGGCTGATGGCCCCGTGCTGCGCAAGGTGAGCTTCTGCTGTGCTGCATTGGAATTGAGTAGTCGCGTTTCTCTAACGATGTGATGTGACGCCGTATAGCTGCACTCCATTGGCATGCGCGCTCTGTTCTTGCGCTGCGCCGGCTTCGACATGGTCGACCTGGACGTGGCCAAGGAGCTGCAGATCCCGGTGCAGCGCGTGCCGGCCTACTCGCCGTACGCTGTGGCCGAACACGCTGCCGCGCTTATGATGACGCTCAACCGCAAGATCCACCGCTCGTTCAACCGCACTCGCGAGCTCAACTTCCGTCTCGACGGTTTGCTGGGCTTCGACGTGAACGGCAAGACCATCGGCGTCGTGGGCACGGGCAAGATCGGCGCTCTGTTCGCTCGCATCTGCAGCGGCTTTGGCGCCACTGTCCTGGGCTACGACGTCATGGAGAACCCCGAAGCATTGAGCTACGGCGTCAAGTACGTCTCGCTCGACGAGATCTGGGAACGATGCGACATCATTTCTCTGCACTGCCCGCTCTTCCCGTCCACCAAGCACGTCGTGAACGAAGAGAGCATCGCCAAGATGAAGCAGGACGTCATGATCATCAACACCAGTCGCGGCGGTCTGATCGACACGCCCGCGCTCGTGCGTGCGCTCAAGGCCAAGAAGATCGGCGCTGTCGGTCTCGACGTGTTCGAGGGCGAAGGCGACTACTTCTACGAAGACCGCTCCGGCGCAGTCATCGCTGATGACAACATGGCCCGACTGTTTACGTTCCCGAACGTGATCATCACGGGCCACCAGGCCTACTTCACCAAGGAGGCGCTGGACAACATCGCGCACACCACGATGGACAACATCCTGGCCTTCGAGTCTGGCTCCGAGATGAAGAACCAGGTCAAGAACTAGACGCCAATGGGAGCCTGTTTGCGTTGTATTCCTCCTGTTGTGGGTTGAAAGCCTTCCTAATATATCTGCATTCGCTTTATAAGTCTACGTGTTCATGAGGAAGTACGAGCCCAGTGCATCGCCCACTGCGACTACAGCGCGGAGGTCCAAGGAGCCAGCGCAAAGCACAAAGAACTGGAGAGGCCCGCGTCTGTGGTGCAGCAGACTGAAGACTTCGTCCTGCCGCTTGAAGTCGGTGGACGAACCGCTCTGACCGAATCGAGAGCCAACGAATTCACGCAGCACCTGCCAGCAGAAGCGCTCCTTGAGGTCGGTCTCTGGGTCAAACGCAGTGCCCTGTGCTTGCAATGCTGCCTGCAGAGTATCTCGCCAGGAAGGATTGAGATAGGGCATCGTTCTACTTGATGGAGACGCTAGTCGATCTGCACGGGAGACAAAGCAGCTGCGTAAACCTACGTCAGTGGGGACAACCAACATGCAATAGAGCGAAGATAGCTTTCATACCAAAGGAATGTGCTTGGCAGTGAGTTATGCAGTAGTCTCGTGGGCATTGGACTGGCAAAGTCGCTCGCAAAGCTTTCGCCTAAGGGTGTCCTGACAGGAATCAACGGATCTAACTGACGTATATGCACGTAAGTATCAATTCATACTTGTAAACGAACGGATGAACGCTTACCATGGCCTGGATCTCCTTTTCATCCCTTGGCTGACCACTGAAGATCGCAATGCAGGCCACACCACTCTCATACAGACGCATGATCACCTGCAAACGTTCGCCTTCTTCGCTGTAAACAATCAAAGCTGCATGCTTGGCGCCTTTCGCTTCCATGCGCTCGCAGGATCGAATCAGTAGGACAAGGTCCAGTGCACTCAGTCGATGCTTTCGTGCTGCACTGTGCTCCAGCACAATCACGCCCTTCTCGACCCAGAGAGCGATCTCGCATCCATCCATAGTTGCTGTCGTTAGTTCTCGCTTGGCATTCGTCCACGCGCTCTTTCGATACATTGGGCGGTTGAGCAGCAGAGCCACGTCGCTTCGGAATCGTGTTACGATATCATTCACCAGTTCCACGTGCTTGGTCAGTACCATGCGCAGCTTGGCCGTCTCCATTTGGAGCAAATGCGTTGATCCGATAACCAGCCGCAGAGCATTGTACACAGTCTGCAGCATCTCTCCAGCCATCATTACCTGGTTCTGAAGCCCAGGTTTCATTGTCTTGTTCCCAAGCTCAAAGACAAACACGAGCAGGAACTCGTTCGCCATCAGTCGATAGACCAGCGTGCGATGCTCCGTACGCAGCGCCTGCACCTCTGAATCGTGTGCGGGCTTCCTGGACGCATGGTACACGGCGCTCACGATGCCCACGACAGCGCTCGGCGGCGTACGCACCTCTCCGTACTCGCGCACGAGCACAGGGAGGCCAATCCCGTTCACCAGCAACAGCAGGCCATTCATCAGGATTCTCAAATGGCTTCATCTTTGGTGAACCGTCACTTGCTTTATTAGTAGCCCCATGAGGGTCTTGTATTTTGACAGGGCGCACTATTGAGCCCCCAAGTGCCGCCGACCAACAAATGAGTCCATCGAGCGAAGAGCTACGCTAGCAGCAGATCAAAGGCAGACACCATGAGCTCAGAGCGCGGCAACGTGAAGAAGAAGGCGCCCAAGCACCAGAACTCGTTCGCGTTCAAGCACAATCCCAAGTCCAGGAAGACGGAACGCATCCTGTCCATGCCCATCAAGGGCCTGTGCGACAAGTGCTACAAGCAGATCGAGTGGCGCAAGAAGTACCGCAAGTACAAGCCGCTCACCAAGCCGGCGACCTGGTACATGCATATGAACTCTGTCGATGTGTGCGGATGCGTGTATGATGGCTGGTGCTTACGTGTTGCGATGTTTCTGCAGCAACTACTGCCACCAGAAGTCCGTGACGTCGGCCTACCATGTCTCCTGCGATCCATGCGCAAAGGTAAAAGCGACAGCCAATTGGCACATAGCGCTTGTGGCCAACAGTCAGTGGCGAGTGCAGGAAGTCTAACGCATTCTGTCTATTGTGAATAGGAGCGCGACATTTGCGCCAAGTGCTGCGAGAACAAGGAAGTGATTGCCAGGTGAGTCCGACTGTCAACTGCTGCCGCTGAAGTAGACGCCCAGCGATCTGCACAACGCTCTCGTGTACTAACTCTCTCTCTCTCTCTTGCTCTCTATCAGTGAGCTGGAGCTGGCCATGGACCGAGCGCAGCAGGCCAAGGACTTTGAGTCCACGCTGGAAGGCATGCGCGAGCGCGACCGCCGGACATACCTGCGCAAGCTGCAGCAGAAGGACCGTCCCGCGGGCGAAGAAGCCGAGGACGACGGCCGTGAGTCGTTTGACGAGGAGGAAGACGACGACGCTATGGACGATGCCATGTAAACTCTCCATATCCAATGCATATCCACATTTTGTCCAATCAGATCGCGTTAATACCTCTATTTCCACTAATGGCATTGCTTCCACACCTCGTCGTCTGACTCGCAAAGACCTCATGAGCAGCAGCGAGTTCTGCGTGATCCAGCTGGACGGATGGACGACCTGGTGGGAGCACACCAAGCGCGGCAGAGTGCAGAACTACGTGTCCATCCTGCTCTTCTTCCTCTCGGCCGTGCTGGCCTACCCCATCGCGCGCAGTCTCTTCTTCCTGCTGCGCAAGTTCTCGCCCAAGAAGTGGATGTACGTACGCGTCTGCTGCTCTCGCTCTGCTGCCTGCTGCGGCTCTCTGACGCTGTGTGTGGCGACTGCAGATGGCCGGATGAGGCACCAGCGCTCATGATGTGGCAGACGTCGCTCCTGTGCCGCGGAGGGCTCTTCTGGATCTCGCTCGTGGTCTCTCGACTCTCCACGTTCCTGTGCCAGTGGCCCTCGTGGCTCTTTGGCATCGTGCTCATCATCTGGATGGACGCTGTGGGCAACGTACTGCGAGAGGTAGAGGGCCTGAGTGCTTGGCATGGCGTTGACGCACTGGGCTGATGGCTGCTTTGGTCTGCAGGTGATCGTGCGCAAAGGCACAGTCGGATACTCAGAGGACGAGACGCCTGGGCGCAAGACGCTGCTCTACGAAGGAACCACAGTACGTAGCGCTGGCATTCTCACCTGCTTGATGTCGGTATCTCATCACCTTGACTTTGGCTCTAGCTGGCCAAGATCCTGCTGCTGGTGCTGATCGTGTACACGTATTACGTGGCGTCCGTCATCGAAGACGACGATTTCTTCCGCCTCGTGTTCACCACGGGCTTCTTCGTGGCCATCGCAGTGGCCGTGCTTCCGCTGGTAGGCGCCACTAGCCTTTGATCTGAGTGAGATCACTCCCGTTCTCACGTGTCTGATTGCATCCATGTAGCTGCGCAATGTCATGGGCGCGCATTACATGTTCCTCACCAGTATGCTGCATCTCGAAACGCGCATCCTCGTGCAGAGCGGCGCGCCCAAGGGAGCGATCAGCGATGCACCGCTGGGCTTCATCGTGCTCTCCACAGAGGACGACACCAAGACGTACATCCCTGCCAGCGAGACCGTCACGGGCACCACGTCAGTGTTTTACGACCACTTGTGGCCGATGCGCCTCGCGATCCGCCTGCCGCCACGCCTCTCGCCGTCCCAAGTGCGCGTGTTCCTGCAGGAACTGGACCAGCTGTTGATCTGGGACTGCCAGTTCGACTCGCCGTTCGCTGGTAATGAACTGGGCCTCACGGCTGCGATCTCCACGCGAGCACGTGCAGCCACAGCGCTGGAGAGCTCCAAGATGCTGTTCCAGCTGAATCTGCAGGAAGAGAACCAGATCATTGAGCGTGCTCGAGGGAACGACAGCATGTTGGCTGTACAGCCAAGCGAGCGCTGGGTCATCCACTTCCAGACGCTCATCCGAGAGCGAAACAAGGACAGCTTCCGTCAGGTCCGCGCCACGGTACGTGGAACAATATCGTAAAGGCACGGGTGCAAAATGCCAACTTACTCATTTACGTCTGTAGTACATCGAGGCGATTACAAAACTGATTGAGAAGCGAGGACTCGGCTTCAACGGCGCGACGCAAGTGACGGACCGGTAGTGAACGGATCATGGGCTTGAAGGTCGATCCGAGGTGGCTTTTTGCTGCTCGCGCGCGTCGTCCAGTCGAACGCTTACTTCGATAGTCGAAATGTACAGCGCCAGGTCGCCATCGTCCGGCAGCACCTCAAGCAAATCTTCGGGGCCAAGTGTCGAGCAGACGTGATTGAGAATGCTTTCGAGGATGGTTCCCTCGGTCGACAATGGCTCCTGCTGCTTCTTCTATTCACAAACAGTATTGATACCAAGCACGAACGAACGAGGGTCACGAAAGGAATGCGCACCTCTTGGTCCTTGTCAGGCAGAGTTGACAGTGTTTCAATGAGGAAACGCCATTCTTCCAGCGTCACGCAGAAGCATTTGCCGTACGGAAGGAAGAGCTGAATGAAATCCGGTCGAGCTGCCAGCAATCGCAAGCCGTCGAGCGTTCTGGTCATACGAAAGAGAAGCAGCTATGAGATACTGAGAGCCAATCGCAGTCAAATGCATGTAACATACCTCAACACTCTTGGCAGAGACAACAGAACAAGAAGCGCAGCGAAATCGTTTTCCAGGAGCCAAGAGTAGCTCTCAACACTGGCTTCTCGTAGCTCCAATACTGTGATAATACTTTGTGGTGGAATCAGAGCCTTTTCTTGAAGCAGCAGGAGAGCGTAGTTGTATAGGAACCGCAGCACATTCACCAACTGGCTGCTTGCATCGTCGTTTGCCGGAAGACATCGCATTGTGAGGTATTCTTGCACCCAGTCAGGCAGAGTCGTGTGGTTCACAAACACCTTGGCAGTATTCACATCTTGCAGCAGATCCATTAGTGGCACTACAATCGCTTCATCGAGCTCTTCGTGCGATTTGTTCTTTGCAAGCGCAGTGCTGAGCCCCACACACAGCCGAAGAAGCTCCATCGCGACAGCCGCCTTCACAATCCGCAAATCGTCCTCGTCCTCCAGAATTTCTTCTTTTTCCATTAGGATTTCCAGTGATGGACACGCCTGCAGAATGAAGATCAGCACTCGAATGACGAAAACCTGCTTCGGATCAAACGGCGTCGGCTCCCAAGCCAGAGTAGTGGACGAGGTCGCCATGACTTGAGCGATGCGCTTCATGGAAGGCTCAGCGGCGGCACCAACAAGCCTCAAGCAGAACAAGAGAGTGGACGCCAGACCTTCCTGACGCCGAATGGCGTTGTGGAAAATCTGCTGAATGATCTTCAAGAAGACGAGAGCGTCAATGTCAAGAAGCGCCTGCGATAACGCAGATGCGACCAATCGCTGCTGCTTGCTGTCATCGGGGTCGGAGCTGGTTGATTCTTCATACTGTACCAGCAGATCAGAATTCGTGACGCAGAGGTTCACGAGCTCTTCCAAATGGTTGGTCAGCATGTCCTGCACGCTTTCACACATTGATTCGTAAGAGCTGAGCTCAGCCAATTGAGACAAGGATGATGAGCTTGATGCAGCTTCCTTGTAGGCTTCCCAGTCTTCTTCGGAGAAGGACATTGCACGCAGAATAAGCACGAGTCGAGCCACTTTCGCTCTCACGCTGTCTTCCGCGTTGAGGAGCTCATTCAGAGCGAATTCCACATCGTCAAGAGTCCACACCAGCGAAGACTCGATCACGAGTCGTGCGAGCTGTTCGGGCGCGTACTTTCCATAATACAACAGCACAGTGCGAGTGAAAGTTTCTTCTTCGTCGCCCTCGGTCGAAGTGTTGCTTCGGCCCTTGAATCCTAAGGCTGGACGCGACTCGGCCGATGGAAACACAAACGCTTCGAGATACTTGCCCGTGGCCTTGACGACTTCCTCTTGGTTATCCTCCTCAATAATTTGCTGCAGACGCAGCATAACCTCTCTTGATGGCACATTCGACGCCACAAACAGCAACACCGCACGGGTCAAGTTGCGATGAGGCTTGGAGATAAAGATTCCAGCAAGATCAGCAGCGCATTCTCTGGCTAGCGATTCGTACAGCTTCGTCTCCAATTCCAGGGCCAGCAGTTCTTTCCTGTCGCCCATGCCGTTGCGGGTAGTTGGATCGTCTTCATGCTGCTGTAAGAGTCCCTTGCCCACGTCTGCACGATAGCGATACAGTGAGAACAGACTCAGCAGCAGATCGATCTCATGTGGCTTCATGCCTTCGTCCGAGAGCACGCCCTGGCGGACGTAGGAAAAGATCAACGACGGCGGACTCTGCTGGAAGATCAAAACGCTGGGATCCAGAATCTGCTGCTGTTCCAAATGATGCGTACGTCGCAGTTCAAACTCTGCTTCAGGCAGCCGCTCAGGCGCGATCAGACCCCCCATGCGGATGAAGAAGTCCTTTGGCTGTGGGCGGAACTCATCAACTTCCCCACCACGATCAGGCAGCAGAATCAAGTATGAATCCAACGCGGCCAATTGCGCAGCGGGGAATGGGATCGGCTGCGTACAAAGTAGTTGAGGCTGCGATGGCTGCGGGATCAATGCCGTGTTCAGCACACGACTCGCTGCAACGTAGTGGCAAGGGCTCCAGATCGACCACACCTGCACGCCTGTGAGTGTGGCTACAAACAGGAACGAGCTGTTGGCGGTGATGCACGACACGGGCGAGGTGAAGCTGTACTGCATCATCACTCGGCCGGATTCAGCTGTATCTTCTTCGTCTTCTTCTCCGTTTAGTCCGCAGCTAACAGGCTCCGTTAGCGTCCTGGAGCCCACCTTGATGGGCTTGTGCATGCCTCGGGACTTGGTGCGCTCGCCTTTGCCCAGGATCTTCTTGGCCATTTGCTTGCGCGTCGAATCGGCTTCGGTCGATAGAAAGTAGTACACGAACGCATGGCGCTCCGTCGCCACCAGCAGCCGCGTGTAGCTACGCGCTTCCACACAGACCCGGTTGTCGATGGTCTCGGGCAGGAACTTGATCGACTTGACTGAGTGATTGGGCGGCAGGAACCGCTGGAGCAGCACAGTCACGTCGTTCTCGCGCACAAAGTAGGACATGGCTTGGTTCATGCGGATATCCTGGCTCTTCACGAGTCCTGCGAGGTTCCAGGCCTCCTGCTGCGCGTCATTGCGGCCCCAGACCACGGGCACGGGCTCCTGCTCCGGCTCATTGAACATGCCGCGGTCCGGCTGCTCCAGCGCGACCTTGTTGTACACGGGGCAGGTCACGGGCACCTCGATGAATAGCTCGTCCATGCTGCGCTTGTTGTGGATCGAGATGCAGTCGTCAGCATCGTCCGGCACCGATCGCCGGTCACTGGAAGATGAGGAGGTAGACCCGCCTGCCGCCAGAGCACCCAGACGCAGCGGAGTCTTGGGAGACGCGCTTCCGCTCTTGCTGGACGCTGTGGAGGCCGTCGCAGAGTCCTCTCCGCCTTCGCTGGTGTGGCGCACGTGGATCTCCATGACGCGCACTTCGGTCTGCGAGGCGTAGGCCAAGTACACGCCGTGGATCGCGACGTGCTCGACCTGGCGGAACGCGTGCTGCTGCGACATATCGACCGAGAGCTCCATGACGTGCTCGAAGAAGCCGCGACTACACTGCCAGATGTTGATCACGGTGCCCATGGCCACGACCACGCGGCCCGTGAAGCTGCACACGGCCACGCAGTCGGCCTTGCGCTGCGACGACGGGCTTTCGAGCACGCCCAGCGGCAGCGTGTAGCCGCGCACCATCTTGCGCGCGCGCCAGTCGTGGTACACACAGAGAAAGGTCTCGCTCTCGGGCGCGTCCTGGTCCACGGCGTCGCTCTCGAGCGTCACGAACGAGTCGGAGAAGCTCGTGTAGTGCAGCGCGTAGATGTGGCGGTGGATGCTCGAGAACTCGTGCAGTAGCGCGGCGCAGGACGCCGCGTACACACGGATCACGCCCTCGGTGGTGCTGGCCACGGCGAAGGTGCCGTCCGACGTGGTGCGCGAGGCGCTCGTGAGGCAGTCGGCCGCGTGCGCCGGCGACAGCGCCAGGGACCGCACGAAGACCGACTCCATCCACTTCCTGAGATGATGACCTCCCAATGTGGATCTGAGAATCAGCGTACTTAATCAAGATGGACACGGTACGTATAAAAACAAAAACCTGTGCTATAAGCATGGAATGAAATTTTGCAGTTACTCACTTAGACTTGAGCTAAAGGAGCCGGAAATGAAGAAGAAGAGGGCTCAGCTCTCGATGACGACCTTGCGTTCCCACTCGAGCATGCTGCTGATGGCCAAGTTGGCCAATCCAGTCAAGACACACTCGTCGAATGGACATCTGACGTCGCAGGAGCTTAGAACCTGAACGATCCAAGGTTGGAATGCGAATGGGTCCGGATTCGGAGTGAAAATCCATCCACGCAGTTCTTGGCCTCGTAGCTGCGTTGGATAGCTGTATCCAGCCTGCTCCGTCACTGGAAGAGACTTCATGCCAATGACGAAGGTGGAGCCAATGCGGCGACGAAAGAGCACGGACACAAACTCTCGCGGCTCGAGGGACTCAAGATATATCACTAGTGGCGGCTGGACGTAGCGCTGTACCACCACCAGATCGTCCGATATCAACTGCTGGACCTATTCACGCAGCAATGTCAATGCTTCTGAAGGATAAGTTTCTATGGAAACAATCAATGTCCTTACTTGCATCTTGCCGTCGTTGGGTAAATCCAGAAGGATGTCTCGGTTTTTGCTTGGAGACGTGAGGATCTCCCAGGTTTCCTTCACGGCAATCTCGACATCCCAGTCGACACAGATACTTCCTTCGACGTTCACTTGGCTGGTGCCAGAGTTCCAGACCTGGGCATTCCAACCGCGAACCGGTGCGAATTGCGCATGAACACCAAGTGGAGGGTCGAAGGTAGCCAGCTCTTCGCACGCTTGGTCCACTAGCTCGTGGCATCTCGAGGTGGACACAGCGATCGGCGGCGACAAGGACAAGTGCCGCACATGATACAGATTCAAATTCAACCTCGTACGTGGAGACGGTCGAAGGAGTTCTCGCAAACTGCGGCATGATTTCATGGCGTCCTGGAACTGGAGCTTGACCAGCGCTCTCTCTTCATCAAGCAGCTCTCGTCTCTCGTGTAGCTCCAGCACCATCTCTTCAGTCGCCACAGGGTTCATGACGGCACGGTAGCGATTGTCCATTGATTCGAAGAGCTGTCGGATATTCTGCCACACGTATTCGATTCGCTGGCTTAGAAAAGTGGATTGGAGTCTTAATCGCGCTCGATGGGCTGCTGCGTTCACTCGGTTTTGCTCACGACGTCGGGCGTTAGTTCGCGGTGCTTGAACCATCGGCAGATCAATTCGTAATTGACGTCTTCTGTCGAACTAGGCTTGCAGTCGTGAAATTCTCAACTGAATCGTTCTGTTATTCGTCGCAAGAGCGTTTTTTTTCCAGCTGCTATCTGTGGACGCCTTGGACTCTCATTTAGTGGGTGGTGCCACTGTCACCACCAAGTGCACATCCCGCATATCTGGATAGAGTATGATCTGTGCCCAGATATTCCATTGCGCTTCACGTACGTACAATTTCTTGATTCATATATTATTCCGCAAAGTAGATACCAGTAACACCAAGGTCAATCTGATAAAAAGCGCAAAGGAAACTACGGCCTTACACACTCAAAAGCAGACAGTTCATGCATAGCTTCACGACGAGATGGGCTTGGCTTAGTCTCTCGTCTCAATCTCCCAGCGATGCATATTGGCGATGGCGTCGTTCGCCAGTTCATCCCAGAGCAGCTTGTTGCCGTCGCCCTTGACGTCGTAGACACTGATTTGGCGCACATTCCACGGCCATTCTGGTTCGTCCAGATTCGTATTGGGGCTGAAAATCCACCCACGAAGCTCTTCGCCACGGATGCATCGCGGAGTCACCGCTTGCTGCAGCATGGCTGGCGGCAGGGACTTGAGCCCAATGACGTACGATGATCCGATGCGCTGGCGAAAGGCGAGAGAGATGAACTCACGAGAGCCAACGTCCGATGGAACTGAGGCCAAACGCTGGATGACAACGAGATCGTCCGTAACGCGCTGCAAAATCTACAGCATAACATGAGTTCACGCACTGTTGGGACCAAGAAAGAATCTGCTTCGTGCCACTTACGCGAAGAAAGCAGACTTCTGGGAAAATGTTCCTGAACTTCTCGAGCGATGACAACGTGAGCAGTTCCCACGTGGCATTCATCACATGCTCTACATTCAGATCGTACGAATGAACGCCCAGCGCGTGCATGCAGGCATTGACAGGCCAGAGCTTAACCTTCCAGCCGAGATTGTAAACAAGCTCAGTCGACACATCTGGATTTGGACCGAAGGCCGTAAGTTGTTGGATTGATTGAGCCGCAAGTTCATGGAAGGTCGTGAAATCCGAGTCGATGGACACGTCACGCATTGGTTCACTGGGATTCATGCTGCTCATGGTCGAATTCAGTGTCGATGCAAGACTGCTCCGCATCATGGTGGACGGCGCAGATCTCAAAAGCTGAGCGACACGCTGATTCTTACTGCGCAGCTGGTGGATGGCCTCCTGCTTTTGCGCAATGGTAGCGTTAAACTCTTCTTCCGACGCGAAGATCACGAGCGCAGCACACTCTTCTTCCGGGCTTTGTGCCAGTAACTGCAGTTGGTTGTTGATCTCCTTGACGCGTTGGATGATAAATAGTTTCTCCTCTTGCTTCTTGCGTCGATGTCGTTGGGATGCAAGACGCGTTTGCTTGCGGCGCTTCTCTTTCTTGTCGCTTGAGAACTCGGTTAACGAACTTGGCTCTTCAAATGTGTCGGATGCGAAGTCTTCCATCGTGCTTAAATGGCCAAATTACCGAATGATCCATTTTGCGTGGGAGCTCTGGCTAAGATGAGCCCTTCTTTGCGTCACCCATTCAGACGCGTGCAAACGCCAGTACTTCTTCTTCTTCTTTGAACCTGTGACTTGGACGCGTGCAACTCTCTTCGCCAGATCTTGAGTCCATCACTTGAATCTGACGTCATGAGAGAAAACGCCAAGATCCGATACATACAATTTCGTTTTACACACAAAGAGGTTTCTACAAAGGCCCATCTCGAACCCCTTACAATACATTCAAAACGCAAGCGTTCGCTGCGCTGCGCCTCGTTCTGATTCGTCCGATGCCTTTTCCTTCAGCTGCTGCTTGTCGCTCTCCACCGGAAGCTTCTTCTTTTCCTCGGACGGCGGCGGCGTGACTTCCACTGCGAGCTCTGTCTTGTCGATCATGCTGAAATACTGCAAAGCGCATCATATATCACATCAGTACAAGCTATTCTTCCTCATTCCCCCACCATGGAGTACGCACAGAGCTCAACAGCTTCAGCTGTTGCTTCTCTTTCTCGAGGCGCCGCTTCTTCTTGGCGCTCATGCTCTCTCCAGCGCCTAGAGGGCGGTCCACTGTCATATCTCGCTCCACTGCGGCCGGCAGTGACTGGCGACGGCTCTTGCTCTGCTTGGTCATGATGGGGGGGGCTCACTTGTGGCTTCGCAAACTCAGATCAGAACGAGTTGGCGCCAAAACCAATGGGCTCTTTTATGAGCGCAACATAAGAAAATGACTTCATGGAAGTCAAAATAATCAAGCTTATCAAAAATCTGATTCCAATGCAAAACCTGTTTGATCACGAAAGTCACTTGGCCATGGTCACAAGCAGACCGGACTGCTGGTAGGAAAGCTGCGTGGCGTACTGACCAATGGACGTGTGGATCTTGCCATCCACGCGCATCAAAAGCCCCGTTGTCGCAGTGTGGAAAAGCGTGGCGATCGCTTCGGCGCTGAAAAAGCTTTCCACTGACGCCGCCATGCACTGCCCAACGGAGCCCTTGGGGCATATCTTGTGCTTCTTGTCACAGTGCTCGCCCTGACAGCAGGAGAAGCAGCCGTCTGTTTGAGCCGGAATAAAAATCGGCTCAAACTTTGCTGGCGAGAAGCGGGCGAGTGGGTCCGAGTAGTACTTGGTGCACACGAGCTCTCCTTTCACTACGATGAGCAAAGCGTGAGATTCCAATCAGTTACACACTCAGTCCAACAAACAGCTCACCGCTACTCTGGAATTGGCAAGGATAAAGCTCAAGGTCGACACCGGTGACCGTGATGGCTTCACTGAATGGATTACGCAATTCCAAAGCAGTCGGAATACGGTCCAAATGGAAAATTGACGGCGTATACAGCATCGATGAGGTCACCAGAGAAGGCGTCTTCGGGAAAATATGGGCCAGTGTCGGGAGATCTGTTGGAATTGTCAGCGCAGCGAGAGCTGGCTGGAGAATGTCCAGCGTTGTGCTCTGCATCGACCCCTTGATAGCAATCTACGGATCACAGAGATACAAATGAGTACACCCTACTATATCATTCGTTGTAAGCACACACATTACCTGCTGTGGTTTCCCGTGCGTGAAGTAGCCGCTGACGAAATTGGACAGAAACTTCTGCGCTGTTGCGAGATCGGCGCTATCGGGCTGGAACTCGAATGTTCCGGCAAGAATTGTCGACTGACCGCAGCATTTCAACTTGAAATCCTTCACCTTCGCGACACCCATGCGAGCATTTTCAAACATCACGTTCAGGTTCAAGCCTCCCAACGCTGTCTGAACGACAGACGGATTCGTAATGGCGAATGACATGAGCAGTACCATCGATTCAGGCAACCCGCTGATGATATCGACACTCATAATCTTGACAGGTGGATCTTTGAACGAATCCATCGCAGGAATCAATGGCGCCCCTACGATCGGGATATGGCTTAATGCTAGCATTCCCATGCGCGTCTGGATATTCGGAAAGGCCCCTTGATCCCATTCAGCAGGGTCCGACGATAGACGCATCATGATACTTCCGTTTTTGTTCAGTAGATCCGTAATAAAGCCAGCCATACCTTTGCGCTCTGAATCATTTGGGAAATCGATGGGGTAAAATTGACTCATGTTCAGGCGGAACGATCCACCCGCTGACTGATTATACGTGCAATTCTCACGTCCTGATCGAAGCAAACCAATTGGCTGTGAGCGGTCATTTTCCATGCTGAGCATTACCGAGACATTTGGAATACTCAAAGGAATTTGAATAGATGCTGGCATTTTCACGTTCGCTTTCAAATCCGTTCTAACCATCATTTTGGTGTTGGATTCGCCAAACAGACGCTGAGCAATCGTTTTTTCTTCCAGTACAACATCGAGTTGGTGCATATTAATTCCAGAAAGTAATTCAAACCCACTGGCGACACCTGGGAAAATCGTATTGATTCGGAGGTCGCGCAATGCAGTCGTTAGCCATACACAATTGGCATATTGAAAGCCTGTGATAGTCACGGCAATTTTCGAATCTTGGCCACGCAAATATTTCGAGAAAAATTCCGCAATGGATTTACTCGCTTGACCACGTGGATCCAGTTTGGGTTCAACCTGACCGTCAATTTCAAGATGATTCTGTCCAGGGGCCAGATTCATCAAACCATGTAGCTTTCCAAACACTTCTCCACTTTGGCCCCCCAGGCTTAGCTGCATGTCGAGCTTTCCAATCGATACAGCAAAAAGCGATGGGTTCCAGATCGAGATTTTCGTTTCCATACGTTCTCCAAGTGTCGAAACGCTTCTATCTCCAGGGAGAATGAAGCTTTCAATAGTGACATTGTTGAAATTTTGCATGCCCTGAAGAACGGCTGACTGGTTAATTGGCAGGCGACCAAGTCGAATTTTGTCTAAAAATGAAACATAATGCGTTAGAGGCGGTTTGTGCATAAGAGATCAAAGAAAACTTACTCAAAGCTCCAAGAGCGATCACATTGACATATCCCTGGAGACGAAGCTCGATCTGATCTTGCTGAACTGAATCACGAACGAATTGACCAAATGCCCGCCCTTGGTCGGCAAATTGCAGTCGCGTGCTGCAATTCACAGTGATATTGCTCGTCTCCACAAGTGCTCCAGATATAATATCGACATGTGTGGTTAAGAGTTCCCCCAAAAACACATCCTTGCCATGGCTGTGAGCAGATAAATTAACGTTCATTTGAACATCAATGACCGTCAAGATGGAGTTTGGACCCAATGGACTTGAAGCTTCAACAGCAACCTCCGTGTTCAAGATGACTTGATCATTTTCTAGAGTTGGGTCCGGCGCTTCAAGAGTAATACTGTCAAAGAACATGTTGCCAAGCACAGGTTCTTTCTGTGGTGGCAGCACAGTCGGGATAACCAGGTTTTGCATTGCACCGTTGTAAATATCAATATTCGTAGCGTTGGGCTCACAGGAAGCCACCATCAACGGAGCCGGTCTTCCACTTAAATACCTGGAAATGAGTTCACTGATTGCATTTGGCCACGTTGCCAGCATGTTTCCCTTGAATTCCAGTAAATTGTAGCCGTAATTCATGCCGCCCGAGGAGTCCAGTGCCGCACAATACGGATGCGATCGTTCATTGGACCCAACTGCGATGCCTGCAAGGTCCTCAGTCTCCAGATGAACTACAAGCGTGTTGGTTGCAACAGTCTCATAGTATGCTTGCATGCATAGCCGCCCCACGGGACGAATGGTAGTAAGCGACGGATTCTTCACGCACGCCTTGATACTCGCGACCACTTGTTCCTGCGTCGAATGCGACATATCGATCGCGCCGATCTGCATTTGACGCAAGCCGTCCATTCCATTGAAAGTGAGCGTCTTTTCCAGAGGGATATCCGTCGCATGGAAGTGCAGCAGTCCGCCCAGCAAGCGCACGTGGATGCTCAAGGACGCCTTGACCACGTACGCCACTTGCTCTCGCGTGATCATCTCGTGCGCAAACGTGTCCCACGCAGTGCGGTTCTCAATCGTGAGCGTCGAATTTGGGAACACGGGGCGGTTTGTTCCATGCTGGATCTCCATCTTGGGTGCAACAAAGCTGCCCACACGCTCTTCGTCATAGTAGATGGCGAACGTGGCCGGGTCCACTTGCGCGCCGAACGCCGAGCTGGACTGGATCGTGAGCGCGATGCCCAGTGTGACGCTGCTGTTCTTCGGGTGCGAGAGGTCCATGGCGTCCACGCTCATCTTGGTCTCTCGAATGGCCGAGGCCGCCATGTGCTGCACTTGCGCATTCGTGATCGCGTAGAGCACGCCAAGCAGCCCCAGACAGCCGGCTCCGACCAGCAGCACGCGGCGGTTGCGGTACCAGGCGGTGCGCTTGCTCTTCCTCTTCTGGCTGGTGTGGAAGCCTGCGTCCACCGGCAGCAGCGGGTCCTCCACGCCATGGAGCTCTTGGTCCTCCATTCTTCTCTCGATGGATTATGATAGGCTTGAAGGTTGAAGCTTCTTGAGATCAGATGTGACAGGTTATCATTTCACGAAGGCCCAGCTTTATAAAATGTCTGTGAGAAATTATATTCCGTTAAGTCATGATCACGTTAAGAACACGCCCCTGGTGCGTGTGTTAGAAAACCCAAACGAAAGCCCCTGGAAGGCTTGGAGGGCGAATGGCGGAAGCGGCGATGACGCGCGACGCGATTGAGGCGCAGATCCAGAACTCGGTCCTACGCACGGCCGAAGTATTTGCGCTGACCAAGCGCAGCGCCACGCGCGAGTTTGCGCCAAGGTGAGGAAGAGCGGGCGTGATGAGACGCGAAGGCAGCATGACTGATTGCTTGTGTCTTGGTGTGTCTCTAGCAAAAAAGTGCGCATTGGCACGAAGCTGAACGGCATCTACCTGCATCTGCCAGAGTCTCTGCTCAGCGATGAGAAGAAGCCTGTGCCTGTTGTCGCTGCGGCCAGTGAGACTGCCCCGGAGCCAGGTACACAACCCATTAATTGGCTCGCTTTGGAGGAGCGCATTCTAATGGATGACTTTGATCGTAGCTGCTGTTCCTGCGATTGAGGAGAAGGCTGCTGATGTTGAAGAGCCCAGCCTTGTGGCGCAAGTGGCCAAGGAAGTGGAAGCTGATGTGCAGCTGAAGAAGCAGAAGCAGTACGTAGCTGTTAGTGTGGCTTGTTGCATGATGAAGTACTCATGACAGATCCTGCTGCTCTACAGGTCGCTGGCCAATGGCGCGTCTTCGTCTGCTGTGGTGGAATATAAGCGGCAGACAGAAACGGCAGCGCAATTTGGAACCAGCGCTATGGTGCGCCGTCGTGCGACGCAAGTGCCGACGCCAAAGTGGCACGCGCCATGGAAGCTCAAGCGCGTCATCGCTGGTCATCTTGGTTGGGTTCGTACTGTTGCTGTGGATCCGACCAACGACTGGTTCGTCACTGGCTCTGCCGACCGAACTATCAAGGTGAGAGAACTTCATTCTACAGGAAAATTGGACGAATGCCAACTGATGCCACTGCATTTGACAGGTCTGGGATCTGGCGTCGGGTCAGCTCAAGCTCACTCTCACTGGTCATATCAACGCCATTCGTGGCCTGGAAGTCAGTCCTCGCCATCCGTATCTGTTCTCGGCAGGCGAAGACAAAAAAGTTCTATGTACGTACCGAAGAGCAAATGAACTGATCTTTGATGATGATGAACATTGAGCTGATTATCAACTACTGGGATATACAGGCTGGGATCTCGAGTACAACAAGGTCATTCGAAGCTACCACGGCCATCTCTCGGGCGTGTTTTCGCTCAAGTTGCATCCGACGCTGGATGTGCTCGTGACGGGTGGTCGAGATGCTGTCGCAAGAGTACGTTGCTATTTGCTATTTATCAGAATTTGGAGCTTGTGCTGATTCAGCTTTTGTTGACGGTTTGCAGGTCTGGGATATGCGTTCCAAGAACCAAATCCATTGTCTCTCTGGCCACCAAGGAACAGTTTGGGCTGTGGAAACCCAAGCCACTGACCCTCAAATCATCACGGGCTCAAGTGACAGCACTGTCAAGGTGCCGACTATTTACGTCTCCATGATATTCTGTGACGAAGCTGAAGCCTCTGACGTTGTTTTCACGTGTGCATAGCTGTGGGATCTGGCTGCAGGCAAGGTCATGACGACGCTGACAAATCACAAGAAGGCCGTTCGAACGCTCGCGCTTTCTCCGCTGGTAAGCATTTCACTGTTTGCAACTTACTTGGAAATCATTTTACTCATCTGGTTTATTATACATTGCATCATATTAGGACCATACGTTCGTCTCGGGTGCTGCTGACAACATGAAGAAATGGGAGGCCAAGGAAGGACGATTCCTGCGCAACTTCTCGGGCCACAATGCGATTATCAACTCGTTGGCGATCAACCAGGACGGCGTGATGGTCTCGTCCGCTGACAACGGATCCATGAAGTTCTGGGACTACAACACTGGCTACTGCTTCCACGAAGAAGTCACCAAGGCGCAGCCAGGCTCGCTCGACAGCGAAGCCGGCATTTACGCCTCAACCTTCGACAAGACTGGCCTGTACGTCATTTTTTATTATATTTGCGATGATTTGACAACGACACTGACCTCATTTTGCTGCATTACTTAGGCGTTTCATCACGTGCGAGGCTGACAAGACCATCAAGGTGTGGGAGGAAGACGCCTCGGCGTCGGAGGAATCGCATCCGATCGACATGAAGCAGTGGACCAAGGAGTTCACGGCGCCCAAGCGATATTAATTCCGCTAGAGCTCGTCGTTTTTAATACACGCCCCAACCTTGTATTTGAGATCCTACTATTCATTTCACCAGGTAATTGCCCAATCACCCATGGTTTTGCTGTTGAATATCACATTTGGGCGGAAGCGCGTCTTCCCTTCCCTTCCCCGCCCGCCCCCCTTGCCCAATTTGATTCGAGTGGAAGGCGCGAATAGCCAGCGGCATGTCGACGGCCATGAACCCCAAGAAGATGAAGGTGAGCGAGCTGCGCGCGGCGCTCGAGTCGCGCGGCCTGAGCTCCAACGGACTCAAGTCGGAGCTGATCCAGCGCCTGGAGATGGCGCTGGACGAGGAGGAGTTCGGCAGCGAGGCGCAGGAGCTGGACCCACTGGCGCCCCCCAAGCAGGAGGAAGATGACAAGCCGGCGGCTGCGAACAGCTCTCCTGTTAAGAAGAAGGAGTCGCCGGTGAAGAAGCCGGTCACTGCGCCTGCTGCGGCTGCGGCGCCCAAGTCTGCGCCCGTGAAAGAAGCTCCGAAGGTCGAGAAGCAGGTCGAGTCCGCTCCTTCTGATGCGTCTGATGGCGCTGCGTCTCCTACTGAAGACGCGAAGGACCAGCCACTGACGGAGGAAGAGAAGCGCAAGGCGCGTGCTGCTAAGTTCGGCATCCCTCTCAGTCTGGAGGACAAGAAGGTAAAGAGCTGCTCGCTATGTCGCCCGGAAGTTCAAGCTTTCGTTTCGGCCATCTGTGCGTCGTGCAGTTGACTCATTAATCCACTTGTGCTGCTGCAGGCGGAACGCGCAAAGCGCTTTAATCTGCCAACAGGCGGTACGCTCCAATTGCTGCTGTTTCGGTCCATGGATGTAGCAAGTGACGCAGCGTTTCTCTATCTACAGACGAGCTCAAGGAGAAGAAGCTGAAGCGCGCTGAACGCTTCGGCCTCGAGACCAAGGAAACCGTGGGTCATCGTCAGCGCTTCTGGCGTGGCGTCGTGAGCTGATTGTGTAATCTGGTTGTCTCTAGATGGAGCAGAAGAAGCAGTCGCGTGCCGAGCGCTTCGGCCTCAACGCGGAGGAGAAGCGTCGCTTGGAGCGAGCCAAGCGCTTCAATCTCGACACGAGCGACGCGGTACGTGGCCGTTGACTCAACTGGGAACTGCTCTGGCTATGCAAGACGCTGATCCGGTGCTGTTCTCTCTTGCGTTGTGCTGTCTGGTTGTTCGCATCCACGTGGCCGGCTCACCAGTTCGAGGAGAAGCGAAGAAAGCGCCAGGAACGTTTTGCGACGGCCGCCAAGTAACGTCTCTGAACGACCGACCGCCGTGTCATGCAGACGAACAACCAAGCGAGAGAGTGTCCAGTAGCATTATCCCATCACCAAACTCCCTCTCCATGAACAAACGCTTAGAACGCGATTGTATTTAACCAACAAACACAATGCGGAGCTTCTGAACCCACGATCCTACTCACAGTCCGTCTCTTTGATGCTGAACGCACGAGCCCTGTGTGAACAAGAGCTCTCTATGTCAATTGACGCCCAAGATCTCTCTCATCCACGTGTCGTCGCTCGCCATGGCACAGAACCGGGGGGCGGACTTTTGGGGGGGGGGAACAGATAGATAGAGCGGGTGTGTCCTCCCTCCTCTCGGTCGCTCATTGGGCAAAACGCATCACTGGATCTTGCCCTGTCTTTTTCCACGAATCATCGTGCGTCTGGAGTGGCACTTTCAGCCAATCAGCGTCCGGATGTTTCACTTCAAGCGGACGATGCTGCTGCTGGTTTCCTTCTTCAGTGTGCAGAAGAGAGCGTGGAGCAACAAAGGGAGAGCCCCCCCTTGCTTCATTCGCCCAACCACACGCCCCAGGGAACCCAGCTCAAGCAAGGATGGCCACGCCCCCGCCCATCCACAAGCAGATGTCCAAGCAGGAGAACGACGTGGAGATCCTGCCCGTCGAGGTCGGCGCCACGATCTGGGTGCCCGGCACGGAGCAGGTGTGGGACAAGGCCACGGTCATGGCCATCGGCGGCCTCAAGGTCACGGTGCGCACGCAGGCCGGAAAGGTGCAGCAGGTCGACCGCGGGCTCGCGCTGCCGCAGAACCCGCGCGTGACCGACGACATGACCGCGCTCTACTACATCCACGAGGCCGGCGTGCTGCATAACCTCGCGGAGCGCTCCAAGCTCGACGGCGGCGACCAGACCGGTCAGAAGCCGTACACGTTCATGGCCAACGTGCTGATCGCGGTCAACCCGCTGCGCGACCTGCCCAACCCGGCCATCAGCGAGGTCGTGAACAATTCCGGCAGCTCGCCGCATCCGTACGCGATCGCCGAGATGGCCTACCAGCAAATGGTGTACAACTCGGGCACGGACATGCCGACGAACCAGTCGGTCGTGATCAGTGGCGAGAGTGGTGCCGGCAAGACCGAGTCGTCCAAGATCGTGCTCAAGCACCTGACCACGCGCGGCCTGTACGGCAAGAAGGTGCGCGGCGAGCAGATCGAAGCACTCGTGCGCGAGCGCAAGCAGACCGGCAACTCGCTGGATCAACGATTGATCGAGCAGAACCCGATCCTGGAAGCCTTTGGTAACGCCAAGACCCTGCGCAACCACAACTCGAGTCGTTTCGGCAAGTTCATGAAGCTCCAGTTCACCAACGACGGCGAGTTCAAGCTGGCCGGCGCCTTCGTCGAGACGTATCTGCTCGAGAAGTCGCGTCTGGTGTACCAAGTCGACGGCGAGCGCAACTTCCACATCTTCTACCAGTTGCTGGCTGGCGCCTCGGCGGCCGCCAAATCCGAGTTCAAGCTCACCAAGCCGCAGGACTTCGACTACCTGAACCAGAGCAACTGCTACGTGGCTGAAGACACGGACGACCGCGAATGCTTCGACGCCGTCGTGCGTGGTCTCACCTGCGTCGGCATGGACGCCCAGCTGCAGCACGTGATCTTCTCCGTGATTGCCGGTCTGCTGCACATGGGTAACATTGACTTTGACGAGGAAGACACGCCTGAAGGCGAGGCTGCGATCGTTGACAAGCCGTCGGCGAAGGAAGCTATGGCAATGACCTCCAAGCTGCTGGGCGTGCAGGAATCTGCGCTCTCGAAGGTCATTATGGAGCGTGAGATTGTGACGCGCGAAGAGACTTTCACTGTGCGCCGTAACGCGCAGAACGCCGTGTACGCGCGTGATGCTATCGCCAAGGCGCTGTACGCTCGCTTGTTCGATTGGGTGATCGTCCAGGTTAACAGCTCGCTGGGCCAGGACCCTGCCCCGCTGCCGTACATCGGTGTCTTGGATATCTTCGGCTTTGAATCCTTCCAGCGCAACGACTACGAACAACTGCTGATCAACTACACGAACGAAGTGCTCCAGGCGACGTTCAACAAGCAGGTGTTTATTGCCGAAATGGAGCTGTACAAGCGCGAAGGAATCACCGTCGGCCGAATTAAGTGGCCGGATAACCGCGAATGTGTTGAGCTGATTGCTTCGAAGCCGGATGGTATTCTGAGCCTGTTGGATGCTGAAGCGATGAACCCCAAGCCTACGGATGACAAGTTCCTGGCGACTCTGCACCGCAAGCACGCCAAGAACCCGTACTTCCCTCGCCCGCATCCTAAGGATATGCAGCAGACTTTCATTGTTCGCCATTTCGCTGGATCCGTGTCGTACACGATCGGTGCTTTCATTGACAAGAACAACGATACAATTCCTCAGGATATGACCAACCTGTTCATGGGCTCTGTCAACAAGCTCACCGTGGATCTGTTCAAGAATGCCGATACCGAAGATGCTCGCCCGGGCAAGAAGAAGATTCTTCGCAGTGTGGCTGCCAAGTTCTCGAAGCAGATGCAGGAGCTTGTGGACACGCTGGATGCTACGCGTTGCAACTTTATCCGTTGTATTAAGCCGAATGCCCTCATGCGAGTGGGTATGTTTGATCCTCGATACGTGGTTGGTCAACTTCGTTGCCAGGGTATCATGCAAACTGCGCAAGTGCTGAAGGTCGGCCTTCCCACGCGTGTGAGCTACAGTGAGCTTGTCACTGCGTACAAGAAGTTCATGCCCCCAGATGCGCAGCGTCTGTTTGCTAACCAAAGTGATCCTACTTTAATCACGGCGATTCTGTGGGCTTTCCAGGTCCCGATGGACGCCTACAAGCTTGGTATTACCAAGTTGTTCTTCAAGGCAGGCAAGATTGCATTGCTTGACTCGATTCTGAAGATCAACTGGGCTGTGGATGGCCCGCGCATTGTGTCTCGAATGAAGCTGTGGCTGGCTCGTCGCCGTTGGCGCGTGGGTCTTGCCAAGGTCATGACGCAAAACATCTTCAAGCGATTGCTGCGCAAGATTCAGTTCCGTCGCGACTCTGTTGTTCGCATTCAGCAGTGGTGGCGTGGTGTTACGCTTCGCCGTGACTTCAAGAAGCAGCGCAGTGCTGCTCTTGTCATGCAGGCACTTTTCCGTGGTCACAAGGCTCGCTTTGCGTTTAAGGCTAAAAAGCAGGAAATGATCGCTTTGGCAGCTGCTCGTGCTGCAGAAGCAAAACGCCAAGCTGAAGAAGCCAAGCGACGTGAAGAAGCTGCTCGTTTCGCGGCTGAGGCGGCCAGACGCGAGAGTATGGCACGTGCTGCCGCGGAAGACGATCGACGAATCATGGAAGAAGAAGCTCGACGTGCGGAAGAAGAGGCCATTAAGCTTGCCCAGGAAGCCGCCATTGCTGTGCGTGAAGCTGAAGCCGCTGCTGCGGAAGCAACTGCGGCTGTGGAGCATGAACGCCAAGCTGAGCTTCGCGCTATTGCCGAAGCTCATGAGCTTGAACTCCGTATGGCCCGAGAACGTGAAGAGGCTGAGCGCCGTAAGGAGCAGGCTCTTCTGCATGCTGCGAGTGTGAGCGCGTCCCTGCTGGGAGGCCTCGCCCAGGTGAGCACGATGAACACTCCGAATGGCCAGGTGCACATCGTTGACATCCCAGACGATGTGTCTCAAGAAAACCGCGAGCAGCTGCAGCAGCTGAACGAATTGCTGCTAAGCGGTGCGATTGCTCAGTCCGAATACGATGAGCTGGTGCCCTTCTTGCTCGAAGCGCCCGTTGACGAGCCCTCTGGCGCGGCTCTCACTGCGGAGCAGGAGGAATCGCTCAACCGTCTGTACACCGCTGGTGCTTACGGCATTCAGATTCGTTGTCCTGCTTGTGGTGCGACAAACAACACGGCCAACGGCAACCATTGTGAAGGCTGTGGCTCTCTATTGACCACCAGCGATGCTGATGCGGCCGACCATTCCTACTACGGCTACCGCACGCGCTCCATGTCTCGCCAGCAGACCGCGTCTGTGCTGCCGTCGCCTCTCGGTTCGTTCAAGATGGATGGTCACCGCATCTTGATCCACGATGGTTACTTCCGCTGCCAAATGCACCGTACTCAGGTGCTGCAGGACGACAACTATGCTGAGTACACGGTGTATGTACTGCGTTGTGAGTGGCAAGCAAAGGACGCTCCGCAGCCAATAACTTGGCTGGTCTCGCATCGCTTCAGCGTCTTCGAGCGTCTGCACAAGGACTTGCGCCATAAGATTCCTCCGACGGTGGCGACGCTTCCTAGTTTCCCTCGCAAGCATCGCATTGGAGGTATGTTTGCTGGCAAGACCGGTAACTCAAGCGAAGTTGTGGAAGAGCGCAAGCGTGGACTGGAGAGCTACATGAGTCAAGTCTTGGACATTTGTGCTCGCCTGCCCGATACGCTGAACGTGCCGGAGCTTGACCGCTTCTTGACACTCTCGCGTCAGGTAGAACAATATCACCGTCAGGATGCAAGCGCTAGTGCGGGCGAGGCGGAGTCTGCCTTTGGTCGATCGCTCAACATTATGGCTGGTGGCGCTGAAGCGCTTGCTGCCCGCGAACAGGCTCGTTTACCGACCGAGCTCCCGACTCCGTTCGACGAAGAAGAGCTTGAGCACACGGAGCAAGCCGTCGCTATGCTCAACGGGGCGATTCGCAACGCGCGTGGTGACCTTCGACGAGACCAGCAGGTGCAGCACAACCTGAAGGTTTGTGTGCAGCTGCTGCCTCGCTTGCAAATCTCGGCCAACCTGGACAACCCGTTCGCCAATGTGGACTTGATCCCTCGCGCCATGCAGTGCCAGGAAGACTTGGAAACTACTATGGGCCTATACAATGACTCGCTTCTGGCCGTCACGGAAACGTACGCGCTGTCGGCGGAAGAAGGCGCCACTGCTCAAGCGCCACCACCGTACGTGCCTGGCCAGCAGAACTCGTACCAGCGCAGCTACGGCGTGTAAAGGTTACACTTCTTTGCTGTTCTGCGCCACAACTTCGCCTTTGCGGCAGTTTGCAGCCATCGGCAGCTGCAACAAAAGACGCAAAAGGCTCCCCCTACAGCCGGATTGATCGAGCATTGCTTGATCTTTCCATTTCGTGCATATACACGCTCTTGTTTCTCCCATTTGCTGCTGCATTCGCGTGTCATCGCCAGGGTGAAGTATATTCACCCCATGCGTCTTAAGTAGAATGACACGTCTTGAAGATAAAGAACAAAACAGAAACAGAATTTTCGGGTATGAACAACTGTGTATCGCTCTCTTGTTGGTGACATCGGATTCTCAGGCAATGGCCGTTGATTCGTACGAAGAAGCGCTTTCATAAATCTTCTGCAGCCAGTTCACTCGCACAGTCTGCTTCAACTGGTCGACCGTCAAGACGTCCACGTTCGGCTCACGTAATTGCGTGAACTGGATGACTTTGGTGTCGTTGGCCAGCATCATGAACGAATTGAGATCCCAGAATCCACGCACGTTCGGCACATCCAGCTCCACAAAGAGCGCAACGAAGTCCGTGCTTTGGATCTGAACGTTGAACAGGAGCTCTTCGTCCTCGTTGCTGGAGGAGGATGTCACTTGGTCAGAGCTAACGGTAATCGAGCCCGTACCCAAATGGAGATGCTTGTAGGGCGCGAAGACATGGTGTACATCCTCACAGGGTAAGCTGCTGCCCGACAGTGTGGCCACACAGCGAACATAGAGAAAACAGGATTCGCTTGTGCAATCAGTCGCGTCCGTATCTAGCAGGTCCTTTACATCCAACGTCTGCACGAGCTTGCTCTCCTGCGGTGAACCAAAGATTAACATGTAAGCAAATGCAGTACAAACCATACTGATATGTGAGAATACGACGTACCAGTGGCAACAAACCATGGACTTTTCGTTCAATGGTTTTGACGAGGCTTCCACACTTCGTTTTTCGCACTTCATAGACGATTTCGAGTTCAACAGGGCTGTTCACGTCGCTCACGCCGTACACACGCAGACTGTGCGCGTGCGAACTGTCAATCGACAAGACCACAGGGGCATATTCACGCTTGACGAAGTAGTGCAAGCTTTTCCAGCGTCCCGAGAATTCCGTGCTGGACCAGCTCGTCCCCTGCCAAATATCATTCAGTTGCCAGTACAATATACCCATCGTCATACCGAGGTCCAAATTCTTGCCACGCCGCCATGCTCGGATCGCGGTTTGGTAGCACAGTCCCTGCTGGATTTGCGTCAAGTAGAGATACGATCCGATGCGCTCCGCGACGTCAAATCCAAATTCATCTTGCTCGTGAAAAGGAATGGCGAGCCATTCTTCGTCACGGAATGGGAACGGCACGTGAAAACGCCGCTCCATTTGCCTCAACATCTGAGCTGTTCCATTTTCATGGCGTTCACGGAACTTGAGCATGCGCCAAAATGAATTGAACGAGGACCAGTCGAGGTCATTGCTGACTTCGCGTAGCGACTCCTGTGACGGAGCACTTTGGAAACCAAACTCTGAGATGAAACGAGCATGCGGGTAAATGCTCGAGTCTTGACAGTCGCCAGCATAGTTGTAGTAGTGCACATCTCTACTCATTATTTCCAAACAAGCATTCGGTGAGCAACTATAGTCGTAAATACATAATACTCTGACTGCAACTTACCCGTAGGCGATGTCATTCGTGTGACCCCAGCGCTTGACATATGGATCTCGAGAGAAGAGACCATTGGATGGAGAGGTGTCGACAAACGGACGAATTGGATCCAACGAGAGGACGAGAGGCCGAATCAAGTCCACAAACAAAGTGGTAAAATCGGTGACAGCGATATCGCGATTGAAAGTAGGATCACTGCCGGCAAATTCTTGCATCATGTTCTCGTTTTCGTTGTTGGCGCCCCAGATCGCAATACTCGTGTACTTTCGAAGGCGCTTGACCTGGAATTCCACTTCGCTTTTCACGCTATCAAGGAAGGCTTGATCACGAGGATACCTAGTGAATAAATATCGTGTACTCGTTAGAACGTTCATCCTGATCCATCACATACTATGCGATCGTACATTCCACAGGCGAACATCATTTCTTGCCACACGAGCAAACCAAGGCGATCACATTCTTCATAGAATGCATCTGATTCGTATCGCCCGCCACCCCACACACGAACCTGTAGCAATAATTAAATTAGAAAGCAGCAAAGCAAGACCTCATTGGAGAAAGTTTACCATATTCATGTTGGCTGCTTGAGCACTTCGTAGCAAATGCGTGATCTTGGCTCGCGTGACTCTCGTCGGAAATGAATCAGCGGGGATCCAATTGGCACCTTTCATAAACATGGCTACGCCATTGACTTTGAAGTAAAATGTGCCACCCGACACACCGCCTGCCGAAGTCTCCTCCTCGATCAGTTCAATAGTCCGGAAGCCGATTTTGTGCTCAATCGATGAATTCGAGTTCGCAGTCACGACTTCCACACGTAAAACGTACAAATGCGCGTCGCCATGCCCATTCGGCCACCACAGAGTTGGATTCTTGATCGTCGTTCTAAGTCGACAAAATACTCAGCACATTACTTTCTAGACAGACATGCGCATACAGAGTGAAAAGGTACGTACGAGAGCTCCAGTGTGTCATCATCCTGCTCAACTGTCGTCGTATGCGTCACATGTAGCTCATTATCAAGGAACAAGCGTAGCTCCACATTTCCATTGCGTGCTTTCGGCTGCGAAATGGCTATCTGGACTGCGAGGTGAACGGTGGAGAGGTCGCCATTCCCATTAGGAAACGTTTGCTCAACATTGATATCCTCCAGCTCCAATGGTTCACTTGAAGGATCCGACGACGCAAGCTCCAGATACGCGCTGCCGGTGATGCCGCACGTGACGAAGGCCGGGCCCCAGTCCCACCCAAAGTCTGAACCCGCCTTGCGGATGAACGATCGATGGGACGACTCTGCCCATACGTTGAAGTTCCTCGTGGCTGGCACATCGTACGGATACGACGCAGCCTGTCCACAGACACGGCTGTCAGTCTCATCGATTCATTCATTCATATCCCTGGCGAGCGTCTCACCTTGTTGCGCGCATACTCCAAAGCCGGAAGGAACGTCACTTGGATGGTGTTGCTTCCCCTTTGGAGCAAGTGGCCGATCTCAAACTTGTACGCCAGGAACGAGTTGCTTGTCGACGCCACGTGCTGTCCATTCACTGAGATCTGCGCCACGCCATCGAGCTGCTCAAACGCAAGCGACGTGTTGTTGCCGTTCACAGCCTGCGGCTCTGTCTCCAGATCCACCTGCGTCTCGTAGACCCACGTCTCTTGGGTGATCCACTCGTAGTCCAGCTCATGGTAGCGCAAGTACGGGTCCTCAATCACGCCAGCTTCCATCAAATGCAGGTGCGAGGATCCAGGCACAGTCGCCTGCTTCACCACTGGCACAGACGCATTGTTCAGCGCCCGGAAGGTCCAGACGCCCAGCTCTACTCTCTCTCCCTGTGCTTCGTGCTCTCCTGTCCACAGAGCCAGCAGCAGCAGCAGCAACGGCCATCGCCATGCAGAGTCCATGCGTCTTGATTGGCGAATCTGCGATTGAAGTTCAATTCGGATTTTGTTTTGTTGGGTAAAAGAAGAAAAATGTTCTCAGAAAACAATAAATTGCTCTTTTGAGGTAGTAGGCTACTATTCACCCTACTAGAATTTACTTATCCAGTGCGTATGCGAGAGTTGGGTTCTGAGTCGAGAAGGGGGCGTGCGGCCGGAAATAAAACCCATAGAGAGATGGCGACGCGGGAGCTCACGCGCGCGTTCGTGCAGCTGCGCAAGGACGCCAAGGCCAAGAGTCTGCGGCGCAAGAACATCACGGGCCATGGCGACGAGGGCAACGCGCTCATGAAGAACGGCGACTGGGACGCCACGCACGTCGCGGTCGCGCCTGGCTGGGTCGACGTCGTGAACGAAACCAACGAGCACGTGACGCACATCCGGAGTCTGAGTACGTTGATGTTCATGGCGCTTTCGTAGCAGTGAACTGACGTTGTGTATGTATGCAGTGGACAAGCTGGGCAAGCTGCACACGAAGCGCCTGATGGTGCGCTTTGACAATTCCGAGTCGGAGCACGAGCACGAGATCGAGATGGTCACACAGCAGATCACAGACGAGTTCCGCGTGGCGGAGAAAGGTCTGCAGCGGATGGCGAATCGAGACCAGGGCGACGTCTCCGCCGCTGACGCCAAGACGCGGCAGAATGTGCTTCGGTACGTTATGACGCAATTAGAACCACGAGTGGTTACTTGATGCATGGCTGCATGGTATTGCCATCGGCCATGCTGCTATAGTAAGGTGCTGATTATCATGCTGCCCCTTGTAGAGCACTCGCGACACAGCTCCAGACGCTTTCGGGCGATTTCCGACGAACGCAGAAGGACTATCTGACCAAGGTGAAGAACCAGAAGCAGGACCCAGCGGCCTTTGACTTTCTCTCCGAAGCCAAGACCAAGAACGGACGCAAGAGTCTGGACTCGGTACGCTTCCTTGTCGTCCCATGAGCTTAGCAAGCGGTTCCAGAGTCTCACTCTCTTGTGTGATGCTCTCTTCAGGG
The DNA here is from genome assembly GCA_023337935.1 of Elongisporangium anandrum. Lineage (NCBI taxonomy): Eukaryota > Oomycota > Peronosporomycetes > Pythiales > Pythiaceae > Elongisporangium > Elongisporangium anandrum. Next base: position 89,073 of record JAADXR010000067.1, read on the forward strand.
CTTTACGTCGGCACAGATGACAGAGATGGAGGTCCAGGAGGACCTGATCAACGAGCGCGATCAGGAGATTCAGAAGATCGCGACGTCCATCACGGAACTGGCCACCATATTTAAAGAGCTCGCGGTGCTCGTGATCGACCAGGGCACGATCCTGGACCGCATCGACTACAACATGGAGCAGGTCGTGGAGCAGACGGAGAAGGGCGTGGTCGAGCTGGAACAGGCCGAGAAGATCCAGAAGACCAACCGCCCCATGAAGTGCATCGGCGTGCTCTTGATACTCATCTGTCTCATGACCATGCTGCTGGTGCTCAAGCACACCTAATTTGCTCAATACCAGTAGTAGGACACCCACCATTTAGCTAAACCCACCACTATCTTGTAGCAAATTAACTAGGTTTTGAAACAAAACTGTATTCCATCCAATCAACAATCATTCAATAGTATTTACATCCAATCAGCAATCAGTATTTTAACTGATGTCAATGAGGTGGATGCAGCATTGAATTGGGCTTGGATGGAGGAGTATTTCGTGCACAAATGCGTCACGACGGACGCCGTGGCGGCCAATTGCGAGACCGACGGAGGCGACGTGGTGCCGCAGACGATCTCTATGTGGACCAGCACTGGCCGCTGTGAGCTGGTGCTGGTGCAGGAGAACCAGCAGGCCCACGGCGCGTCACGTGCGGTGCTGGCGTCCGTTCTGGCCATGGTGAGCTTTCTCCACCGCACGCATTCAGCAGTCCAGATTTGCTGACACATTCGTTCTGCTCTGTAGACGTTGAGATCAGCGTACACGTCGACTGTGCTGGCATTCACACTGGTACGTGCTGCTGGCTCGTGCTGTGTGCCTTGTGCTGTGGGCTTAATCCAAGGCTGCATCGGTAGGACTCGCCTGATCTCGTTGCGCATGTGGCTCCTGGGAAGCTGGTGCATGTGGACTACTCCAGCGACGCGTCGCTCTTCCGACCGACAGCTACTGAATCAGGAGGAGCGGCCACGAGTGGGTTGCTGAGCAAAATGCGTGAGCAAGTGGAGCGCGTTCTCGCTGCTGCCGTAACTTCATCAAACCATTCAGCGCGACCGGTGGTGATCGTGATCGACTCGTTGGACATCCTGCTGCAGCAGACGACGCTGCAACGAGTGCTGCTGTTTCTCCATCAGCTGCGCCAGCATCCGAAGGTTGGATCTGTGATCACGCGCTTGAACGCGAGCACACAGCCCCCAGCTACGGCTCAAGTGCTGTCTGCCGCAGTCACAACAGTGGTGATGGTGGAAACACCTTCGTCGCTTAAGCCATACCCCATTTTGGCCAAGGAGAGAAGACGAGAGATCCCACCGACGATGCATGGCCTCGTACTGCTTATTCGGCAGAAGAAGGTACGAATGAATGGATCTAGATCGCACTTGACGTCATTTTCTCATGATATCTGCTCTCTCGTAAGTAGAACGGACGTGCAAGTGAGAGCATTGAATTTTTCCAGATCACAGGGAATACCATGAATTTCTATGCTGCTGAGCAAGCTGAAAGAGTCGCACAAGATGCAGCAAAGCCCCACAAGGCCTCAGAGGGTGCCATACCACAACAAGACAAACCTCGCAATAGCTCAAAGGCTGACAAGACGCCATCAATGGCTTCATTAGCCATCACACCACAAGCGCCATTGCCTGTACGTCCCGAAGAAGTCAGCTTCAACTTGAACATCAGTCTAGAAGAGCAGCTCGCGAAGCGCAATGTGCAGTTGCCGTATACTCATCAGGGCACAGGAACAAGTAATCTGTTGGCCGATCACGACAGCAAGTACAATGCTATGAACCGAGCGAATTTGTTTTTCATCGACGAAGACGATCCGGATTGGGACGACGACGACCTGGACGATGACCTGGACGTGTAGCCTCTCTTTGAATGCCGAAGAACTCGTTATCGAATCTCTTGATCATCTTGAATGCTATTTTTGACGTCATTTCCTCCTGTGAATAACGAAGGTGCGCAAAATAGACAAGCCTGCGTGATTGTCATCTTGGTTCGCAGTCTTGCTTGTATATGTGCATGCGCCTTTGGCTCTGGAGCTCTGTATCATCTTGCAGGTCTAGAACAACTATCAAGAAGTCAAGTTGAAATGCCTCATCCAGATGATCCAAACCCGTTTGGCGCTCAGTCGCTCTACTCTCGCGCGACGACGGCACCAGCCGCGACTAGTTCACCACAATCGCCTTTTCTCAAGAAATTCTCGCCCATGCAGGACCGACGCGTGAACACGATCCTCGTCGAAGCGCTGCAGCTGGTCGACTTCTCAAAGGATGAACTTGTTGTGATGGAAAAGGCGATCAAGAGACTACGCGATGCGATCAATGGTTTTTCCATGCTGGTGGACAAACAGGTCAATATCATTGGAGCCGAGAGTTTGGAGGAGCGAGGCCGCGTGAAAGCCGATATTCAAGACTTGTGCGAGAACCTGAAGAACTCCAACGCTCTGCTGGACAACACTTGCGCAAGAATGAAGAAGTTCCTTGGCACGGGCAAGAACCATATCCTGATGCACAAGCGCAAGCTCGTGAACCGAGCTGTAAACGATCTGGTTGATGCAAGCGAATCCTCCTGCGCTTCGCACCAGTGCAGCGTAAATGAATACACGATCAATGGCTCGGTGGTGCGATCCCCAGGACGAATCAGACCACAACAGCTCTACGCTCTCAATCTTTCTGCGCCTAGTTCGCCGGAGCGGATCAGGTCAGCCGCTCCTGTTGTGATTGCTCCGGGTACGCGTAAGCACTCACCGACCAAGCTACCGCTTGCAGTGATACTCGACTCGACACCACCGAAGGATCCGGAGCTGGGTCCTCCGTGCAGCAAACCGGTTCAAATGGCTCCGGAATTCTTTGAATCCGTGCTTGATACAGTCGGACTCTTGGAGAAGGAGTTCTTGGACTTGAGAGATCTCAATCGGTTCCTGCAGGAAATGCTCACGTTCTCCATCGCTCGCAGCAGCACGCTGACGTTCATGGGCAAGGCTCATCATCGTAAACATATTTCTCAGTATGCATCCGAATTGGCCAAGTTTATCGTTCAAGAACTGCGGCTTACTCCTCAGGTATGGCATGGCCTCTTCCGACTTGCATGTGGCTTGATCTCTCTTCACACTGGCTTTGATTAGGCACCTGGCATGCCGATTATCTTGCCTCAGAACACCCTCTACGACTTCATGTGTCAGGAGCCGTACTACTTTGATCAGCTTTTGAACGCCATGCACGTAGCGAATCCAAGTGACATGAGCTTCCTATCGCCGCCTGTAGCGACCGAGACCTACGGCACCAGTCCAGCAGCTGCTACTGCTACGTTTCTGAACGGGAATCCTTTCGCGGAGCAGTTTTCACGCAACGGTGGCATCTTGAATGGCGGTCAGGTGGTGCAGCTCGTTGTCACTCCGCCAGTGGACCCAGAGAAGCTCGAGACGGCGGAGCAGACGCTAAGCATGGCCAAACTGCTGCATGAACTGGCGACGGCCGAGTCCGAGGCGCGCAATGGCAATCGCATGTCCATCCGATCGCCTGTGTCTCGCTCCAAGGAGTTCTCCAAGGCCTATCTCTCCACTGCCAAGGAGCTGATGCTCAAAGAGTCAGGGCTCACCTGATTCGGTTCCTGTGTACCCATTTCGGTAATAAAAGAATAAAAGATCCTCCTGAATATGTCGGACGTCATCCATCTTAACTGTGGCGATTGTTGGACAGAATCCAACGTTTTCGGGAAAAACAAACTATCTATCTCTATTTATTGCTTGAGGACTCGTCCAGGCGGAATTGTGACGAAATTGTTGGATTCCGTCCAACAGTCTATTTCTGTAAATAAAGTGCTTACTGCGCCCAGTGTTCCAAGGATCGAGAGCTGCTTTGGCTGCATGCGCATCTGGCGCAGAGTCACCACGGTTTCTCGCTCACGTAGTGCATCGCGCAGAACAAGCTAGACACGTATTCCACTATCCAGCTCGTGAACTTCCTGCGCTAAATGACGCTGGACAACGTGCCCGTGCACCAAGGTCGTCGCGCGTCTGGACGAGAAGCACGAGGCGTTCCTCAAGCCCGTGCTGCTGGACGATACGCTCATGTACTGCCTCGACTGCGAC
>JAADXR010000670.1:0-13831 GCA_023337935.1 Elongisporangium anandrum
CTGCTCACTCTGCGCACGGGACTTCTTGCGCTGCTTCCACTCGAGCATCTGCTGCCCGTAATTGCGCCGAAGCTGTTGGTGCACGGACTGCGAGGCCTCAAAGGTGGCGTGTGTCGACGCAGCTTCCTTCGCCACAATGGCCAGCTGAGTGTCGGAGTCGCTGGTGTGTGGTAAGCAGGCAATTGGTTTCAAGATCGTTGGCTATTGCGGCAATATGATCGACAGCCATTTTGCTCGACTGCCAGAGACTAGGTCATTTGACGTGATTCTTGATCGTTATGGCTTTCTAAATAACAAGGCCGGTTCCTGGAGATTTTGCAGTGTGTTTCCAAAGCCAGATGATGACATGCTGCTGTACTTGGTGATGACGGGAGGTCAGAGTTTCCGCATACTTGCGAAACCGTTTTGCAAGACAACGGAATATTTTCAAAACCCGATGTATTTTAACAGACCAATCGAGAGATCGAGCGATGGAACGCGTCTCGAGGCGCTTGTGGCAGCTACGATTGTTCTTGTCAGCCATTACAACGGCTTTGGAGGTGTGGATTTCCCAACATTTTTGGGAGCACTGCTGTATGAAGTGGGTGTGAGAAATTCCAGCAACAGCGTGTAACTTCCAATGAGCTGTCAGGAAGCTGGCGTTGACAAGGTTGTTGTTCCGTTCCTGTCGCCTCCGAACGTGAAGTGGCCCACTCAACTTGTCAGCGACTGGAAAGTCTTGTCAGGCAACTTCGACAGCATTCTTCGCATTACGAAAGCTGACCGTGGCGAATTCAGAATTGATTCCAACGTCATTTCTGCTGAATGCTCATGTGAAAAACGTGGTTTAAGCGTCCCAGAACTTGGGAAGATTCTGGGGCGTATTCCAGCCGAGTCGAGAGTTCGTTTGGTTGTGACGAAGGCAATTCAGAGACCTTGCGGCAATACCAAGTTGGTTTTGAACTGCAAGCGGGATACTTTGTTCTATTCCATCTCCAAGGAATCGGGACTGCAAGAGATCCAAGAAATTGAAGTGAAGCTTGAAAAAAAGCGACCCCATGACACTTTTCACAAGGCGGTTGTCTTCGTCGAGCTTGAGTAGGACTGTTGATACGGAGATCGTAAGTTGATAGTCCAAGGTCGACCTACTTGAGTGCAGTTTTTAATATCGATGTCGTTTCAATGTTTCGGAACACAGTCTTAGAGTCATTTCCGAATGCCCAAACGTACAGTAATACGAAGAATCAATTCCGATAGTTGAAGATGCTACTGACTTACCAGCCGCTCATATAGGTCGACATATCTTCGAATGCCTTGTTTCTGAGAAAACCGATCGAGTACTGTCTGCCGCGCATTCATGCCCAACGTCTTACGAAGCTGCTCATCTTTGTACAATGTCAATATGGCGTCACTCAATGCCTGGGGCGTTGGTTCTTTCACAGCCAGACCATTGTAGCCATGTTGCAAATACTCACCCACACCACCCGACGCAAAGCCAACGACAGGAACTCCAGCGCTCATGGCTTCCAGCGGCGCGAGTCCGAGCGTCTCGCACATGCAGGCAGCAACATAGACGTCCATTTGACGCAACTGAAGTACGAGAGCGTCCTGGTCGTTGTAAATGCCATTGATGAACTCCACACTGCCTTCAAGTAGGTTCCAGTCTCGAGCGATCACCAAGAGCGAAGACTTGATTGGTCCATTTCCAATAATGCGAATGCGGCACTCTGGGCATTCGACTGCCAGATACTTGGCGGCTTCAACAAGAACTCCGACGGATTTCTCACTTGACAATCGTCCAATGTAGCCAACCACAAATGAGCCATTGATACGAGTGACCATGTCTGATGTTGGTGGAGAAAACGAATCAGTATCAACTCCAGTATTGCAAACGAACGCGTTCTTGGCCACAACTCGAGCTTGTTCAACGCTTGGATGATGCAAAGCAAAGTGCGACGGCGCCAGAAGCGCATCCACAGCCAACGGAAGCGGATGAAGGTTTGGGAGCTCAGCGATTACGGCGCGTACCCCAGCCAGTCGCGCAGCGTAGAGCGTAATCCGATCGTTCTCTGTTTTTGAGTTGCCATATGTCAGAACGCCACCTCGACAGGAGCGCAAGTGGTTCACTATTTGCTGCCACACTCTCGCCACAAATGGAGGCTGAATGACGGAAAGCTGCTCGTCGTCAAGCACAGGCCAGTGCGCATCATGTGTAATCGATGCGTTGAGGAACTGCGGGAAGGCGCGTTCGATACTCGCTAGAAGCACTGGGTCCAGCTGATCTAGGTTTGCGATCCCGTGACTCAAGGACTCGTCCTCTGGAATCTGTAAGCCATAGATAGTGAGTCTCCAGTCATCAAAGGCCGCAATATATAGCGCACTTACTCCCAACAACTGGCTGTCTATGTCCACATCGAGGGCTCTCAATGCCTGAACCCAGGGTACGTGTTCGTACACGGGATCAAACGTCTTGACTGCCAGTTTGTACCGGTCTCGGCGCTGACTCAACGCTCGCATGACCTGCAGCCAGATCGCCTTCTGCCCGTCGTAGAGTGTGGAGACTCCCGTCACAAAGCAAACCGGAATTACTCGGCCTATATCTCCATCCTTCTCCAATGTCGACAAAGCGTTCTGGCCAAATATCGGCAAATTAACGAGCGCAGGTGGCCGGAGCTCGTGGTCAGCCATGGGATGCATCCAGGCGGCTTCGCTTGGATCCTGCGGCACCACGACCTCGAAATGCAGCGACGTCTGTGACAGGAGCTCATGGTGAGAGCGACCCCATCGCCAGAGCTCCAGCGTCCAGAAATGCGTCCCTGGATCGATGCTGGTGCTAGAGATTGCCGAAGACGAGGTCACGTGCACATACTCGCGGGCGAACTTCTGCGAAGTGATGACCGCGAAGCCATCGCGCGGGATCTGGAACCAGTCTGTGGTGTCAATGCGCACAGAGAACCCCGTGAGGCTGGATGAGTGAGGATCCAGTCGCCAGTAGGAATGATTGGGCGGGAACGTCACTCGGATCGCTGCTGGGGGGCTACTGACGCAGGTGGACGTAGCTTCTGTAAGGACTGAGGAGGGTAATTGGGACTGAGACGGAGGGCGGCGGGCAGCACTAGCAATCAGGTCAGCACGTGAGGCATGCGTGAGACCATTGCTTCCTAGCAGAACCAGCAGGACCAGCGCTGTGATGCCTGGAAGGCTGCGTCCCATTCTCGGATTTGATAGGCGACTGTTCGCAAGATCGTGTAAAGGTTGTGGACCACACAAAATGAACCCATTTGAAGTAGAGAGGACCCATGAATCGGTTCGAAGTGACCAAGATTTTTGATGTAACTACCCAACTGACTGAGCATACTCACTGAGTCAAGCTTGATTTAGTTTTTTCTTTAGTTGATCTATTTATTGTTAATATGCAGAAATCATGGCAACGTATTGGCGTAATGAACGAAAAACCCACCCAATTTAGCGACTGAATTTGTGACTTCTTCCTGGAAATTAGTCTGTAGGCTCGACGCGATTTCAATCAGCATAATAACTTTCTTCACAGGACATCTGTTGTCGCGATAAAGCTCTCGTAGCCCAAGTTGTTTTGATATTCCATAGCAAGCCAACTCATTTGAGAAGTCCGTCATTAAGTCACCATTGATGGCAGATTCTTGCTGTGATATCGTAACAACGAAGTGAACTCTGGACTCGACAGGAATGCGCTCCGACACATTTGTGACTTGTGGAACGTTCAAACAGCATTCAGCAGAAATGATGTTCGACGCGATTCGGAAGTCAACGCGCCCAGCATTTCGAATGGAGACGAGATTGTCAAAGTTTGCCGACAAGGATTTCCAGTCGTTGCTGAACCACTCTGGCCATGAAACATTCAGAGGTGACAAGTACGGAACGACAAGTTGGTCGTCACCAGCATCCAGCATATCCCACGGAAGACGCACTTTCATACTTGATCCACTTACACCCAATTCATATAGTATCGCATCCGTAAATGACGGTGTATCCACCCCACGAAAGTCTCCAATGTGACTAGCAAGAACCAGGGCAGCTGCCACAAGTGCTTCAAGACCCAAACTATGATCCTGTACCTGAAGGGAGTCCCCATGGTGCATCAAATCTTGAATTTGTAGCGACTGCATCATCATAAAATGCAGTGGATGTGGCACTGGGCGGAAACATCGGTTGCCGGTCAGAGTCAAATGCAACAACAAGTCTTCGTCTGGCGATGGAAACACGCAACGAGCTTTCCATGGCTTTCCATGACTCCAAAAAGTGCGATTCGAGTTGAGGATTAACTCAAATGGTTCTGCTTCTTCAATTCGAGCAAAATGGCTGTCAATCCAGTTGGCTTGGCCGTCGATATCGAAACTTGAGCACAGAAGCAAACTAAACTGCCCCAAATCTTGCACAGCGCACCGTCTGCGGTATGGCGGTGTCAGAAAATCAACCATGTCGCCAAGATAACGTTTTCGCCTGTGTAGGGGTTACGCCGTACATATTCCAGCGCTCTCTGTGCGAAGAGTGGACGACTATGCTGAAAAATCTTCTCCAGCTCACAAGTAACAGCGGCATTGCCAATATTCGCACAGGAGACGAAGGACGGAAGCGATGGAAAGACCACACACCATAATAAAGAGTGCATAGGTCTGGATTGCTCACCCCTTGAGACCAAATCTCTTGCGGTTTCGTTCGTGGAACTGCACACCAGAGCAAGCGAAAACGATCTGAACACGTTTCTCATCACCAAAAGATACTTCGCGTACTGGTTTCGATCCTTGAAATCCAGAGTCGACTCAATCGAAGACTCAGTACACGTCTGCAATCGCGGAAACGCGTCCAGAAAAACACGCAGGGCTTGGCTCCTCGTTTTTCACGAAGAATCAACTCCTTTTCGACATCGGAGCGTTGTGCTGGAGCGGAAAACGTAGCATCACCACGTAGAACGGCGGCAATGAATCCATACAGAAGCAGCTCAGGTTTCCCAAGGAACTCACTGATGGATCCGGATTGCAGCTGAGCCAAATCTCCTTGAGCGCACGTCCGAAACACATCCGATCGAGATGCAAATGCGTGGTAAACGTGCTGGTCGTTGTCTGCTGGCTCTGAGCACACGATGTGGATGACACCCCAACGCCCGTGAGCTTGCAAATTGAATCCCATCTGTGTTTTGCCAGTGCCCGACGAATTTTCCAGCACGACGAATGGCGTCGGGACCCCGTGAGCCACCACTCGCGCCAGCTCACAGGATAGTTTATCGACAATTTCATGATCTTTCAGATGGTCCGCAGTCACCTTATATGGATCATGCGCAAGGATGAACTGTTGATCAAGGTCTACTCGCCATTCTCTCGGGTAGACCGGCCGTCGCGTGGGGTCAACCACCAGAATGTGCATTTGGCCACTGACCAGATGCTTTAGGTTGCGGAGTATTGCTTTCAGGCTGCTCCCTCCTGGGAGTTCTTTGTCTTCGTCCATTAGCGCTCGGAGTTTGTCGTTCAGTTCGCCGTTTCTCAGCGCCTTCAAATCTTCTGTACTTGGCACGAGCCATGCACGAGCCTTGTTGGCCAGAAACAGCTGCAGACACGACGCAGAGCAATGGATCAACGTGGGAATGCCGTCATTGAGCTTGGCCTTGATAGCGTTCTTCAGCTGTTCTACGATACTTTTCTCATCAATGACGATGACGAAATCGACTCCTCTGACTCCGTTCCCGCCCACGAGCATGCACACGAGCTTCACCAAGCCAGCAGGTAGCGGCATTAGCCGACAGCTTTGAAGGAATGGGACAGGGCCGAGACCGGTTTGGTATTTTCTTTCCTGAAGGAGCGATCCTGTGCGCAAACCCGCAAGACCCATCAGACCCAGTGAGGAGCACTTTGCAAATGGTGACGCTCGTGAGCGTGCTCGTCGGCAGGGAAGCAATCGAATTCTGCATCGACATCAACAAAAGCGCATTTGTGGATCAGTTGAAGGAGAAGATTACGGCCAAGCTCAACTCGGGCAGGGACAAGCTGATCATGTGCGCTGCGTCCCGACTGAAGCTTTTCCTCGCTAGGAGGGACAAAGCATGGCTCGCGGCAGAGTCAGAAAATATGGAGAGGCTGGTGATTGATGGTAAAGTGTCCTCTGCTTTCCAAAAGCTGATGCGCGATGACAGACAGACGCCACATTTAGGGGTCCAGAGCACCGAAGCGATGTCAATGAAGCGATCCAGCGCCGTCGAGAGTGTGGTGCCAAGCCCTGTATTTTTTTCCTGGACGAGTTTCCTCGTTTAGGGTCTTCACTGCTTTCGAATTCTACCGACAAGGATCACGAAGCAAGAGCCAAGTATATCCGAACCATGATCAACGTGTTCCGGTCGTTTTCCCTTGCCGTAGTATGTACCTCCATTCCCGAATTTCTCTCATTCAGCCACCAATCTAAACGAAGTCCTCCGGTTTTATGGTGTCTGGTGTATCCGTCGCTGCCACTGATCGCCCCCAATGAAAAAAATGAGAATGCTGCAGTCCCTAAACAAATCAAAAGCATTTTTCGCCACAGTCGACCTCTCTTCGTGCAGTATGCGCTTGAATAAGTGAGAAAAAAACCGTGTACAAGTCTCGATGCTGTCGAATACCTTAACGATATGGCCGAATTTCTGACCGCGATTTCACAACCTGAAGGGTGGTCGAAGATGTTCGAGTTGGGCCAGTTTGGGTTGCTTTTGTGCCCGAGTTTTGATATTAACGATGAGGAGGCCAACCTGGAATCTCTTGTAACTGCTGCAATTGTTCTTACAAGCCATTGTGGAGGCTACAATGGAGTAGATTCTCCCATGTTTCTTAGTGTACTTTTGGATGAATTGGGCGTGAGCGAGCCCATTGAAAAGTCAAAACTGCCATTAAAGTCTTTGAACTCGATTGGAAGTCGGTCCGTAGTTCCGTTCCTGTCTCCTCCGAACGTGGCCTGGCTTGAATGGTTTATCCGAGACTGGAATGATAACTTTGACAACTTCTGTCGTTCTCAAACAGCGAATCGCACTGATTTCAGGATTGACTCAAACGCTATATCTGCTGAATTCGAGCATGGCAGCGCATATTCGAGTGATAAAAGTATTCTGGATTTATTGGAGCGAATCCCAGTCGAATCAGTGTTCATTTGGTTATAACAACGGAATCTTGTGTTGGTGCTGGGTCAGCAAATAACTTAGTCTTGCCGTCAAATGCTCATTTTTACCGTGTGACGAAGGGGTCGAAGCTTCCAGAGATTCAACATTTTGAAATTGGTCGCTTTGAAGGGAAAAGACTTCGTGATGACAAGACGATTCTCTTTATTGAGCTGGAGCCAGATCTTTAATACTGCACGATCGTCATGCATTGTTCATGTCGATTGCAGCTGACACGAGAGGCTGTTATGCCTGGAGATCTTTTTGATTTGAATGGAGTCATTCAGCTGTTACTGTGCGATCGTATGACGGCATCATGTGTCACTAGTAAAAGACAATCCAACAGAGGAAGCAGTTTGATAATATCCATCACTGCTCAGCGAACAGTTCTCCACGACAAGACAATAAATAAAAATAATCACGTTTGCATACGTCAGCCTTCTGTAGCAACTCGACTCCCATGATTTCTCACTCTGGTGGCTGCCTGCTGCTTGGGTTTCCTGCCGCCCAAAGTCGATTTGAACGAGAGCTTGAGCAAGGCAAAGCGGTTCTTCTTAGCGTGGTTTACTGAGATTCCGTCACCTGTGGCGCCGTTGGTGCGCGTCTGGCCGGATATCGCCCGCTTAGCCGTCACTAACGAGTTCTGCAGCGTGATCACGATGCCGTGGGACTCGCCCAGATACCGACTCGTGAGGTCCACGCCCTTGCGGTAGGACTGCAGACTCTGGTCAAATAACTTTAAGAACTCCTGCTCCACGCCCACGTTGTGGTAAGCAATCCCAAGCACAGCCACGCGGTCGAGCTTAATGGTCTCAGCAGCGCCGCTTTGTTCAGTATGCTGGTGGTTGTTGCTGCTGTGTGAAGGCTGGCCTAATTGCAGCTCTTCGTGAAGCAGGATCAGAGCCGATTGCGCGTGACTGAGGGCGCTCTGGTGCTTGCCCAGCTGAGAAAGCACCGCGCACATGTTTAGATGGGTATCTGCCTTGTTGGGTAGGTTCTCCAGCCGCGTCTCGATCTTAACAGCGTCGGTCAAGTAGCTCAGCGCCTTGTGCAGGCTGCCCTGGCGCCGGTAGTAGCAAGCAAAGTTGTTGAGTGTGACTGCGCGGCCAGCGGCGTGCTTTTCGGTCAGAATCTCAGCCTTCTTGAGCAGCTCCAGCACGACCGCAAACTCTTCCTGCTGCAGATATGTCATGGCCAGCAGGTTGCACATCTCGCCCACGGTCTTGCAGGACGCGCGCACTTCGTCGCTCTCGGCGCCAAAGAAGTGCTGGCGCAGCACCAGGCCCTTCTCCATGACCTCGAGCGCCTCGGTGTAGCGCCCTTCCTGCTGCAGCTGCGTGCTCTTGTCGTCCAGTCGCTGGAGCGCGACGAGCTCCTTCTGGTTCTCCAGGAACTGGAACTCACCCTCGTTGTCGCTGTCGTCGTCCAGAATGTAGCCATTTGGCTCTTCAGGCGGCTGGAGCTTCGGCTGCTGCTGCTGCGTGGGGCTATCGGATCCATCAGTGTCCAGCTCCGTGAGCTCCAGCGTGTCGTCCATCGGGCCTCAATGCACCGCAGCCGGCCGTCTTGGCTTCACGCGAAGAGCTATTTTGACACGCATGAAAGGTCGTTTCGCGTCGGACTGGCCTCTGATTGGCTGAAAAGCTGGTCCGCCGACTGTGATCCATTGGCTGTAAAGGCGAGGCCGTGATGGATGGCCGGCCTGCGTCACATGCCGGAATCCGACTGGGGCGATGACGGGCGGCAGCAGTAGCACCAGCGGCCTGGAAGACGACGCCACGATCCGCCAGGAAGCCGAGAATCCACTCGTGGCTCTGCCAGTGCACATCGAAGGGGATGCGCAGCCTCGCGTGCTGCAGTTCGCCTGCGACTGGGACGTCGGCATCGGCGGCTCCATCTGGACCAGCGGCGAGATCCTGGCCACACATTTGCAGACGCATCAAGCCAAGTACCGACCGCTGTTCGAGGGCAAGTGCGTGCTGGAGCTGGGCTCCGGCACCGGCTACGTGGGGCTCATGGCCGCGGCCTGCTTCGCGCCTAGCCACGTCGTGCTCTCGGATCTCGGCACGCACGTGGCCTGCATGCAGCAGAACGTCGCGCGCAATGCGTCCGTCTTGCGACCGAGTGTTCAAGTTCATGTCACGGAGCTGTCGTGGGGTTGTGCGAGCCACGAGGCTGCGCTGCTGGCTTCGCACCCGCAGGTCGATGTCATCCTGGGCACCGATGTGGCCTACCTGCCCGAACTCTACGACCCTCTGCTGCACACGCTGCGCACGATCGCCAACGACGCGACGCTCGTGCTGCTGGGGCTCAACCGCGCCGACACGGGCATGGCGTTCTTCCAGCGCCTCGAAGCGCAGGGCTTCGAGCACTACAAGCTGGCCGACGAGACGCTGCCGTCTGCCTATCGCGGCAAGGACTTTGGTCTGTTTGAGATCCGGCGTCGTGTTAATTAGAGAGGTGTCAAAGGCTCCATCACCGCCGATATGTACACGTACAAGCGGACTTGCGGATTTTTGTACGCGTACATCGTACAGTTGCGCCAGCGGATCCAGTCAGTCAGTCAACGGGGTGGCACAAGTGTCCGTCTACGTACAGTACAGTACTCAAACGTACACTTGCTGACAGAAGGCGAGCAATCACGGAAATATTTCGTTTGTGTTCAGTTTCTTCGCATCGCAGAGAAATATAATGGGTTGTCTCAAAAGTGGGTAGGAACACTTGTGTCAAACACCCTTGTAATGCATAGACAAGCAGCGATGGGTTCTACCTGGTTTTGCCAAATGAACCTGCGGCGCGCCAACATGCACATCAGGGGAAGGGTTGCGGAACATTCCGTCCATAATCCAACCCAGAAATCTGCCGCAGGCACACATTTTCCCCTCCCAGCTGTGTGAGATAACGCTCGTCTGTGCCTACGTGTCATCCCTCCCTTATCTTAGCAGAGGCCCATCTCGCTCTTCCCCCCCTTCGCTCCCTCTCTGCTTGCGGTCGTTAGGCGGCCCGCCCCCAACAACGCGCGGCGTTTTCGTTCCTCCACACTCGGTTTCCCAGCTCGCGTTTGGGGTTTCTGTAGGTTAAAGCGAGTGTGCTGAGGTGCGACCGGGTGAGGCGGACGGACGCAAACCCCCGACCACCTGCGGCCCGAACTGCTTGCCCTGCGGCCCCTTGTCCACCACTCAGCGAAGGTGGCGCACCGCGCGCGAGCGTCGAGCAGCATGCAGTCTCTGCAGCGGCAGGTCGAGCGCCAGAAGCAGGAGGCCAACTCGAAGGCCAAGCTCTGGTTCTTCCAGCGCTTCTCCAAGAAGACGCAGCTCCTGAAGGAACAGGACGAGGAAGCGGCCGAACGTGCCCGCCGCGCCCGCCAGGAGCTGCCGCGCCGCCACATCAGTGCGGTCGCGAACCAGCAGCAAGCGCGTGCAGAAGCGCGCGCCCAGGAAGCAGCCGCATCCTCGAATCGAGGTAAACCGCAGCACCAGCAGAGCTTCTTGCGTCAACAGCTACAGGAGATGAAGCGCGCAGCCGCCGACACGATCCTCATGAACCAGCAGAAGCGGATCGCCGGCGAGATTGTGGACGATGAGGACGACGACGACAGCGACGCCGACGCTGGTAACCTGGACGACGATGACGATGATGACGACGACGAATTTGGCCAGTACGATGACGACGACAACGAGTCCGTGCACACGGTCGAGGATCTGGACCACCTCATGGACGACTACGCCTCGATCAGCAGCACGAAGAACCGCAAGAGCCGATCCAATAGCAACCGCAGCAGCCGCAGCGGCAGCCATGTGGACGAGGCCGCGCTCTCGGAGGAGATGAACAAGCACCTGACCCACGCAGAGAAGCTCTACCGCGAGGCCATCGGCCACCTCAACTACGCGCTGCACCCAGAGGACGGGCCACAGCCGCAGCCAGAGCCCAAGCCGCTGCTGCTGGGGGTCAAAAACGGCCCCAATCGACCCAAGAGTGAATGGATTTAGAAGTGGGCCCGTCCGCAAATCCGCCTCTATCGGTGCTGACCGGTGCGTCGGTCCGCCTTCCTGGCCGCTCCCTTAAGTGGAAGTCGACCGTTGGCGAATGGATGCGCCCGCCAAGCTTAGAAGCGAGGCGGAAGCGGACGAGTGCACGCCAAAGATCGCGTTTTTTATTTTATTCGGCTGGCGGCTCGTGGGGCGTCGCAATTGGATTTATATTTTTATTTTCGGCAAAAAAGCAAGATGAACGAAGAAAAACAAGCGGAGCGGAGCGGACGGAACGCGCCAAGAAAAAAAAGATGAAGCGGATGAAAAAGAAAACAAGACCCAACGGCCATGAACAAGCGGATGGCGGTTGGGATTTCTGTCGGTATTTGTTTGCGGATGCGTGTTTTTTTTTATCGTGAGTCTGGACGCCAAGCTTTAAATTTAGCATTATTATGGTAATAAAATACGAAACTAGTAGGTTCAACATGAAAATGGGCGTTGTTGAGTTTATAAAATAACATGAAGCCTATGAATAAAAAAATGTTCTACTGCACATCAGAGAAGCAAACTCATTCTTCATCAGCTGGAGGGTGCCGGAAGATCTGCAAGCGCCGTTGTGGCTACGGCGCGCCACTGGTTGGTATGAGCGCAAATGTACAAGTACGACGTGTCAAAGCGTAGCTCTCCTGCGCTGCAGTTGATGTCCGTGGTCGGAGTTGTATTGATGCCAGATAAAACAACTTTAGCTGAAGCGAAATCAACTTCGGCGCCAGAAAATTTGACCTTGGACGGAGAGAAGTCGACTTCAGAGCTCGCTCCAGAGCCCGAAAACACAACCTTGGGAGACGTGAAATCAACTTCGTCTCCTGAAAAGATAACCTTCGGAGACGACACATCTACTTCTGCGCCTGAAAGCGTTACCAGTGCCCCAGAGAATGCCACGGCAGCTCCGGTAAAACTCACATCGTTGCCTGGTAGGAGGAGATTCCGAATCGACAGAGTAAGCGATACGCCGCTATGGACCACGCTGGCCTCGCTGTTCAAAAATGTGAGACTGCCCAGAAAGCTCACGTCGCCAGAGGAAGATGTGACTTGCATCACCACATCCTGACCGGAGCTGATTGTGAAATCGCTTGAATCCAAGTTCAATAGCCCGCCAAGCACTTCGACCGAATCTCCAGTGATAGAAACTTTGGAGATTGCTGTGATATCGATCGCCATGGCCGAACTCAGACTTACGTACTGAACGTTGTCCACAACCAAGTGACTGCTGGAAACCGAGAGAAGTTTCGTATCGCTTGGATATTCCACCCGAAATTCCCCGTTTGCTATGTCACTGGAGCCAGCGCCTGGTGTCACCACTATGGATCCACCAGTACCAGCCGTGTTAGCGCCTGCAGTGAGCTGAATCATGCCGCCGGTATCATCAGCTACTGACGAATCACCTAATGTGACTTGAAAGCCACCTGCTTTAGCGCTTGATGATGATCCTGTTCCAAGTGAGATGTCACCGGATCTACCGCTACCGTTAGCATCGCTCGTCATAAACTGAAGCGAACCAGTGTCGGCGTTCGTACCACCTGCACCAGAGTGGATTAAAAGACTGCCACTTGCACCTTCGTCGCTGGATCCACTTGTTATTAATAAAGTTCCACCGGCACCACCACCAGTCGATGAGCCGCCAGTGAGCACAACGTCGCCTCCTGTAGCTCCGTCACCACCTGTGACAATTGCTGATCCACCAACACCTGCGTCGTTGGTTGTCTTGCCGCCAACAATGCTGATTATGCCACCACTTTCATTATTGCCACTTCCAACAACAAGACTGATCCAGCCGCCCTTGCCACTTTTTGAATCGGATGTGGTGATAAAGATTTCACCAGAATCGCCAATAGTGGATCCCCCGGTTGAAAGGCTTATCGTGCCACTGGCAAGAGTTGTTGAGTCGGCTGTGGCAATCACCACGCTGCCAGTTGTACCCAAATTGCTTGTACCACTTGTAATAAAGATGTCTCCACCTAGCGCTGCCTTGCCTGTACCAGCTGCAAGGACAACATCACCACCGCCTTGTTCACCTTGGCCACCGCTGATTGAGATTGCACCACCAACTCCGTCAGCTGTGCTGCTACTCGCTCCAGCTGAGATTGTAACAGTACCACCAGTGGTATCCCCGCTAGTACCCACACTTAAGGAGATAGTACCTGCTGTACTAAGTGTCGCGTCCGAAGTTGTAATCGATATGCTTCCGGATGCCCCGCTAGAGGATAAACCTGAAGATATGAAGACAGATCCACTTGCTTGCTCTGCACTCGAATCTGCAGTGCTAAGAAGAACATTTCCAGTTGCACCGGATTGACTACTTCCACTCATAATTTGAACATCACCACCAGTAGCATCTCCAACACCGCCTTGAAGCAAAGCAATACCACCTGCGCTTTTTCCTTCGCCAGCATAGAGGCTCAAGCTTCCTCCAGTACTCTCTTCGCTACTGCTACCACCAGCGGAGAGCGACAAAGCACCACCAGCTGCGCCATCACCATTTCCGACTTCAATTGTGATAGAACCGCCTGAGCCACTTGATGCTTTAGAAGTTGATAATGAAATTGCACCCGAGTCGCCTTTACTTGATACGCCCGTTGACAAATCCAATGATCCACTCGACTGGGTATCTCCGGAATCAGCAGTACTAATCTTCACACTTCCACTTGCGGCTGTGTCACCAGCGCCACTC
>JAADXR010000671.1:0-13816 GCA_023337935.1 Elongisporangium anandrum
CAGCAGAGTGCAGCAGGCCTGGATGAGTGAAGACAGCGGAGCCATTGGTCATACTGCAGGTCGCTTCCACAGACCCAAACAACGCGACAGGTGCTGCAAGCACCATGAGATGAATCAGACGCATGGCAGTTGTTGGGATTGTGGCAAATGCTGGAATGACCGATTTATCTGTCTGAGCCTCACGCCAATGACAATTCAGCAGCGTGAGGCACATCAGGGATGTGGCATCATCACTGAGTGGCGTGGCGCAGTTGAACTCTTTGTTTAAGTTAACGTGGCTCTAGTCATGAACTTGTAAAGCTTGGGAATGAGTTCGGAAAATGAATCTAATTGAGACAGAATCGTTCAAACTTAGCGCCCACGAGCAGGCTCTGCACGGATGATCATGACCAACCTTGTTCAAGCAGATCCCATCGACTGATCACATTTTCTGGAGCTGCACACAATTCTCGATTTGTTGCGAAATGTCTCAAGCTGACTCACCGCACGTTTGGGTGCGAGTATATGTTTTTACGCTTGGATGGGTTTGATTGATGAGGTTCCTCGGGGCGTAGGCTGAATCCATGATCTGCATACCGCTTTGGTCTCCATGATTCCGCAGTGGGCCCGAGAGTCAAATCTTTGATCTTTCATTGCCGAGCAGCTGAAGACCATTTCCAAGCCCAGAGACCGGAAATGGGTGAATTTCATCCACGAGGTATTGCGCCGTAATCATGCGCTCGTTCGGATCCTCCCAACAGAAGCAAGAAAACGATCCACTTACGTGATCTTGTGTATTAGGGTGGTTCTTCAATGCATGCGGCTTGGTACGATCGCAAAAATCACTTCCTTGTCACCACAATATCAATGAGTTCCACATTGAGTGACTTCAGTTCATGCTGTGGTCTCTCCACCTATAGCAACGCATATCGAAGTCAGATTTCAATCGATTAAGATCACGTCCATCGTAATCGTCAGCATCACTCCATTCGTGAACAATGGCACCACGCTTAGCGTGATCATCGGCGTTGCAAACGGCAACGCGGCCTCGTCTACCCTGACAAAGGGAAAATACTTCACTACGCAATAGACGTCCAGGGCCAGATCAACTCGAATGATGGACAAAGGAGCTCAAGTCGATAAGAGGTCGCGCAGGCGTTGGTGAAGAAGGCAATCCATCAGTGCTACTGGCCCTCCCAACAGCAGCGGTTTGTGACGCAAAACTCGAGCCGAAATCTTGACTTGCCTGACATTCGTACAACAGCACAACACTCGTGGCAGTGGGCTTGGATTATCTCCACCTCACACAGCAGCATTTTCCACTTGTCTGTACGACCTCGTATCGGCCAGAGTTCGTTCACCAATCACTCGGCTAGCTCCATATATTGATATCTGGGTTCGACCCACAGACACCAAAGATTACATCTTTGGCACAGGCGACGGCAATGGCCCCAACCAACAAGAAAATGAAAACTAAAAGAATCATACCGACAAATTCAGACAACGGCAGTCGTAATCTTGTTCATTCCAGATCAATTAGCTAACAACTGCAACGGGATTGTCATGAAAGATGAAAAGCAGCAAATGGCTACACAAAGATACCTCAGACTGCAACCTGATAATGCCATCGTAAACCTGAGGCGTGCGAAACAGCTTAGTACTCTTCGCCCATGTCTTCCTCTTCGCCGTCGGCCGTCTCGGCGCTGACCTCTTCGTAGTCCTTCTCGAGGGCGGCCAGATCTTCACGAGCTTCCGAGAACTCGCCTTCCTCCATACCTTCACCCACGTACCAGTGGACGAAAGCGCGCTTGGCGTACATCAGATCGAACTTGTGGTCGATGCGCGAGAACACTTCAGCAATGGCGCTGGTGTTGGAGATCATGCACACGGCACGCTGCACGCGGGCAAGGTCGCCACCAGGCACGACGGCAGGAGGCTGGTAGTTGATACCGCACTTGAAACCCGTGGGGCACCAGTCAACGAACTGGATCGTGCGCTTGGTCTTGATGGTCGCAACGGCGGCGTTCACATCTTTGGGCACGACGTCACCACGGTACATGAGGCACGTGGCCATGTACTTGCCGTGGCGAGGGTCGCACTTGGCCATCATGGAGGCCGGCTCGAAGGCGCTGTTAGTGATTTCAGCGACCGAGAGCTGCTCGTGGTAGGCCTTTTCGGCCGAGATCACGGGTGCGTACGAGCTAAGCATGAAGTGGATACGCGGGTACGGCACCAGGTTGGTCTGGAACTCGGTGATATCGACGTTGAGTGAACCATCGAAACGCAGCGACGTGGTGAGCGACGAGATGACCTGCGCGATGAGACGGTTGAGGTTCGTGTAGGACGGGCGTTCAATGTCGAGCGAGCGACGACAGATGTCGTAGATGGCTTCGTTGTCGAGCATGATAGCCACATCCGTGTGCTCCAGCAGAGCGTGGGTCGATAGCACCGAGTTGTACGGCTCCACGACAGCAGTCGAGACCTGGGGCGACGGGTAGATGGTGAAACTGAGCTTGCTCTTGCGACCGTAGTCGACCGACAGGCGCTCCAACAGCAGCGAGCCGAGACCCGAGCCGGTACCGCCACCAACCGAGTTGAAGACCATGAAGCCCTGCAGACCCGTGCAGTTGTCGGCAAGCTTACGCACACGGTCAAGGACCAGATCCACGACTTCCTTGCCGATGGTGTAGTGGCCACGCGCGTAGTTGTTGGCGGCATCTTCCTTACCGGAGATCAGCTGCTCCGGGTGGTACAGCTGGCGGTAGGTGCCCGTGCGCACTTCGTCGCACACCGAGGGCTCGAGATCCACGAACACGGCGCGAGGCACGTGCTTGCCGGCGCCGGTCTCCGAGAAGAAGGTGGAGAAGGCGTCGTCGCCGCCGCCCAGGGTCTTGTCGCTGGGCATCTGGCCATCGGGCTGGATGCCGTGCTCCAGGCAGTAGAGCTCCCAGCAGGAGTTGCCGACCTGGATGCCGCCCTGGCCGAGGTGGATGGAGAGGATCTCACGCATGATGACTTGCTTGACTTGGTTTTAGTATGGAAACTGCAACTGGGCTTCGGCGCTCGAGAGAAAACGTTGCGATGGCGTCTGCAGCTCGAAAGGGAAACTTGGCGAATGAAGAGAATGAGGCGGGAAAGGGACCGACACCACGGCAACTGGCGGTTGGCATACAGACTTGAAGTGATGTGGAGGTTAATGGAGGGAGTTAACGGATGTTTGGGGCGTGATGTTCTGTGCTGGGACGAGGAGAAAGCGCGCGGGGTGCGTGGATGCTGAGGATTTGAGGTGGTGGGGAGAGGTGATTGGCTAGAAAAGTGGGTTGGAATGATATGATTGGTTGAAATGAGAACAAGCGTATCCATACTGGAGCTCAATCATTCTGGCCTGCAGAACAGAACAGTAAACAAGCGAGAGGGAGGACGACGATGAAGCTGCAACTGCCACATGACACTAGATATGCGCTTAAAAAATGCATGAGCATGCATTGCATGCATATGTGTGTTACTTCATTGCTTGTGAAGTGTCACTCCAGTTGATTTGCATGTTGCGCGAAGGTACGCTCGTGACTGGTTCGCACTTAGCATAGCGTGGTTCTATGTTACCCGAGCGGGCACGCGCAGCAACATGCGCTGGTTCATTGCTGGGCAGGACGAGATCTGATGAAGACGAGCTCTCCGGACCGCGTGGATGACCACGAGCAGAGCGGATCCGCATCCGCCAAGCGTCTCAAGACTTCCTCCGAGGCGAATGCGCAGTCCAAGCCTCAGCACGAGGCAGAGAGCAGTCGCCTGGTGCATCCATGCGGCGTCAAGCCCATCGGCAACTACTTCGAAGATGTGGCCAAGGGCGTAGTCGAGTGCCGCGCGACGGGTCTGGGTCGTCTGGCCTGCCTCTCGGACATCCAGATGCTGTCGCTGCTGAACTTCCTGCCTGCCGAAGACCTCTCGCGTCTGGGTGAATGCAGTCGCGCGTGCTACGTGTTCAGTCGCCATGATGAGCTCTGGCGCACGCTGGTGCTGGAAGAGATGGAAGGCAACTTCACAGCCAAACCGACCTGGCGAGAGTCCTACATCGCCACGAAGGCGGCGCCACGCAGCATCAAACGCCAGCGCACCAAGCCGATCAAGGTCACGGGCTTCTACTCGGATCTGCTGTTCCAGTCGTTCTACTGCGCCGCTGCGCCGATCGAGACCTCCTGGATCGCGATTGAGACGATCGACCGTCGCAGTGCGACGCAAATGACTGTCGCTGACTTTAAGACCGAGTACGAGGCGCCGAACCGCCCCGTGATCATCACCGAGGCCATTCACGAGTGGCCATCGATCGGCAAATGGACGGACGAGTATCTCATCACGGCTTGCGGCGACCAGACCTTCTCAGCCGGTGGCTTCCAACTGTCCATGGAGAAGTATCTGCAGTACAGTCGTACGCTGCTGGACGACCAACCGCTGTTCATCTTCGACAAGGAGTTCGTGGCCAAAGTGCCAGCTCTAGCGAAAGACTACGAAGATCCTCCGTATTTCCAGGAGGACTTCTTCTCGCTGCTGGGAGAACAACGTCCCGACTACCAATGGCTCATCATTGGCCCCAAGAAGTCGGGATCTTCGTTCCACATTGATCCCAACGCCACGAACGCCTGGAACGGAGTGATTCGTGGCGCCAAGAAGTGGATCATGTTCCCGCCGGAAGTCGTGCCGCCTGGAGTGCACCCGAGCGAAGACGGCGGAGACGTGTCCACGCCCGTGTCGCTCATCGAGTGGTTCGTGACTTTCTACCCGCAGATCAAGAAGATGCCAACGCATCTGCGACCGCTGGAAGGCATCTGCCGCGAGGGCGAGATCATGTTTGTGCCCCACGGCTGGTGGCACCTCGTGCTCAATCTGGACGAATCTATCGCCATTACGCAGAACTTCGTGTGCTCCGGCAACCTCAAGAGTGTGGTCCGCTTCCTGCAGGACAAGCCGGATCAGGTCTCTGGTCTTCCGTGCGAGAAGCGACCTCTGCTCGCAGGAATGTTCCGCTCGTGTCTGGAGAAGACCCATGCTGATCAATTGGCGCTGGTGGACCAGCAGCTGCAGGAGGAGTACGAGAAGAAGCACAGGAAGACCAAGTGGGAACTGCTGCTGGCTTCTTCCTCTGGAGACAAGAGCCAAGGCAGTGAGACGACTGATAGCAAGCCCAGCGGCTTTGGCTTTGGCTTCAGCTTTGAATAGGAATCGTTGCAGTACCGGAGGCTTTAATTAACTGGACTGTATATATGCGGGATTTGATTGGCTGATAATATCATGGAAACGTTTTTGATTCGTTAAAATATGCATTTTGGTTGCAAACGCAAAACAGAAAGCGCCGAGGGCCAAGAAGCGCTGAGGAGGACGCTTTGTGGCGCTCTATCGACAGGAAGACGAAGCTACAGACGCACAGAGTCGGCTGAGCGTATAGTAGAGGACTGATAGCAAGCGCCTGGTGCTGTGGGATCGACCATGTACGCCGTGGATGCGCTGGACAAGAGCTGCAACTTTTTCAACACCAAGATCAGCAAGTATGTGCGCCGCAACAAATACACGCAGTACTTCACACGCAACGAGCTCGTCGTGTGGAAACTCAGCTGCGCATTCACAATGTACGTGCTCCATGTTCGGGTGGGAAAGTCTGGAGTTGCTTGCTGACAGAGGCACGAGTGCAGATTTATCTTCTGTGTATTCATCCAATGCGTGTGGATGCCCTGGAGCGGCTCTACGGACGAAGGCGTAGAGTACACGCCCCCACTTCTCTACCTGGACCCTCTGTCCGCTCTCTTCTCCGTCATCTCCGTCTGGGTACGTGTCTTCCTTTTGTCTGCTGACCAAAGACCGGTTCCTCACTGATGTATGAATCCACAGGTCTCAGCTGTGCATGCGTTCCAGTCCGAGTTCCAGGGATCGCTCATCCAGCTGTATCGCAGTCGCGCAGGCACGTGCTCGTGGGAGCTGCTGGACTGGATACTCTTCGAGTGTTCCGTGACATCCACACTCGTGTCCTTTGTCGGCTTTTGGTGCGTGCCCGTGACCTTTACAGAGGGGAGAAGCTTCGTTCATGACCTTCGCTTTGGTGTCTTAGGTCTATCACAATGCCCACGTCCGACGTCACCGTCAGCAAACTGCGCTCAGTCGGAGTGATCATCCATTTCATGGTTGTGGCTATTGATTTCCGCTTCACTGCGCCGCGTTTCAAGAGCAATCACGTCTGGCTCGCTCTGCTCTGGCCGTCGATATGGCTCTTCATGCAGATCGTGTGGATCATCAACGGCCACCAACCCAGCAACGAGCTGTTCAACTTCCACACAATGACAGCGCCATGGTCTGCAGCCGCCATGTTTGCCGGGACTTTCATCGCGTTCTTCATCCTGCGGTGCTTTGCAAGAGTTCTCAATCGCCGTGCCGAAGAGCGTCGAGCTGCCGCCATGCAAGCAGCCGCAGCTTCAGGCTCAGCGCAGAGCGAGCGCAATAGCAGCAACGACGACATGGACGACTGCCTCACGCCCATCAACGGAGAGGAAGGCGTCCACGACGACATCCGGTTCGAGCTCATGGCCGAGTCCATCGTCAATCTCTCTACCAGCAGCGCACGGTGGAAGCCCATCGGCCGTCCGATTATGAGCTGATTGCGTGGAAAACCTAAATTAGGACAAATTAGGGCCAAAAGTGGCAGTATGTGTATACAGTGGGAGTTCAGTAAAGTACGGGTTGAACCCGGTAGAATGACTGCGTCAAACAACAGCTGGATGGGTGGATTGATTGCGAGTGAGTACCGTGGGATCTTCGCTTAAGTGCGCACCCGTGCGGTTCTATGGGCAAAAATCAGCGTGGGGAAGCACTTGCCGCTTGGGAGAAGGAGAAGGAACCGATGGGCATCGGCATGGGCCGCGACGTGGAGCGCGCGATCGGCGCACTGTCTACGCTGGTCGTGGGCGTGGGCATACTCATGGTGCGTGGCCTTGCGCGGTCTCTGGACCTCTGGGTGTGCTGGGAAGAGGAGAGTGGAGTGTGACGTGTCACGTTCTGGTGGTAATGTGCTGTAGCTGCGAGAGCTGTTTCGACGCGACAGTGAGGATAGCAGAGATCTCTACTACCAGTACGTTGTGGCTCATGTGCATGATGTCTGTGTGAGCCAGAAACGGCGGCTGATGAGCTGTTTTTACTGCAGGAAAAAGTACGGCCAGACCAAGTTGCCGCTCTTCCAGCATGCAGGCAGTTGCGACTGCGGATCTCTCCGGTAGGACGGCACTCTTGTCTGCGTGGCTATTGGCTGGCAGCTGTATGAGGCTGATGGAGCTGGTCTACGTAGCTTTTCGATCCTGGCGCCCAAGCGCGTGGAGGCCTTTGACGACAGCAACACGCTTTCTTGCAAGAAAGGACGGTTCCCATTCCTGGTAATAGCGAGTTGCTTTGGTTCATCCCCATTCGCGATGAGGCTCACAGAGTGTGTATGCTGACAGGTCATTCCAACGTCCTGCTTTGAGATGCTCGAGTCGACCGAGATCTCGATCTACGAGTCGCCATCGACCTGCACGCAGCACGTCTTCTGCAGCAAATGCGGTGCGTTTGACGCAACAAAACCAGCGGATCCTTGACCGAATACGCTGACAATGTGTATGGCAATAGGCATCCACATCTTCCAGTTCGACCACACGCAGACCGACTGGGTCGCTGTGAACGTCTACTGCGTTGAGGACGAGAACTTTGATGATTTGAAGGTAAGCGCAGTCCGAAAAGATCCATCCGATAGACGCATCGATTGACCGCTATCTATTGCGTTTGGCAGATTATATTTATTCCAAAGGGAGCTCGTCCACTCAGCGGTGCTGCGACCAAGCGTCTTCCTGTGAATCCGACGCCTCGACGTCGCATGACACATCATCCTTTCAACGCAGTTGAAGCCAACCCTGAAGACGCGCAAGCGTACGTGTCATGCGGACTCACTGCAGAGGCAGCTGTGTATTGACCATGACCATGCTCCAATAGCTCCTTCCAGAAGCAGTTGCTGCTCTGGGCGCGACTAGACAGTCACCAGTCAAACGTCCAGCCTTCGGACGATACGCAGTCAACGACCAGTTCCACCAGCCAAAGCGGACGCTTCACGGTGCGTTCATGATGTTTGATGTCCCTCTGAGAGCCAATAATCTCACAAGAGTGCTCATGCTGGCAGTTTTCGATGGAAGATACGATGAGCGTCATGAACATGAAGGACCAGCTCGAGTACTATTTAAAGGTACGCTTGCGCTCCTGATGCTGATGGAAATGAGCAGGCTAATGATTCTCATCAATAGCGTCATCTGGATGCAAACAATACGACTCCTGAAGATGAAGACCACCAGTTCCAAGTGTAGCCATGATGTCTTCGTTTTGTTATCTCGAAGATATTTTTCGTTTTACGAAAATAGCACCAAGTAATCTAACAATTATACCAAAAGAGCCTGTTCTGGTGTTATTTTTCACATTTTTATGCTCTTATATAGGGAGATGCGCCTTTTCCCATTACAGTACTTCGACCAACTCTTTCGTGTGGCTCAAGACGACACACACTGCGAATCACTCATGGGCTCCATAATTGAATTCCTGCATTCGCGCGTGGTGGCAACCGATGGCGATTTTAATGTCCATCGTACAATTTCAACAAGCGCAACCGAACGAGGATTCAGTGACCAACTTGGGTTTTTCAACAACTGCAGAGGTGTTTCCCCAACAGGTCAAATGCGCTGATCAGCAAATGGAAGAGTCAAATCCTTGGTTGACAGTACACCGCACTCAAATTGTGCTTCATATGACGGAACGCAACGCTCGGAGGCTTCAAAGGGCCGCCAGGCAACGTGCCTCGCATTATTTCCCGACTGTGGAGCGCTTCTTCACAGATTCGACGCATCATCTGGGAGACAACATTCAATTTGCTGTCGCTTCCTTCGATCAAGACCCCCATTCGGAATAGTGAGCCAATGGTTTGGTGACCACCGAAATACTCGTCCACATCACTGCTGGTGTGTTTGCCATCGTGCTCTAGAAGATAGCCCAGCGCATCGTATTCCGACTCACGCAGGCTCCGCAACTGAGTCTGGATAGTCTTGTACGTGATGTTGTGTACTCTCAGATACCTCTCAAACTCGTCGACCTTAAACCACTGCTCCCACTCATCGCCGTTGATTATGCCTTTTTTGCTGACACTCGTGAATCGAATCAACGAGCCGAAGACGTTGGGTGCACCACTGGAGTAATTAATGATCGCCTCTTGAACGGACTCAGAAAAGCGATATCGGTCAGCAATGAGATCGTAAAACGCGCCCATCTGCTCCAAGGAAAACGGCTCCACCTTGACCATGCAGTCGTCGTCAAATGGATTGGATCCCATGGCATTCGCAAGAACTCGGTTGCGGTATACCAGATCGTGACTGCCAACGCCAAGAAAGCCGCCAAAGAAAGAAGAATTCTTCCACACGACAAGCGCTTCCAGAAACTCGGTCGCTAGCGCTGAGTTGTCAAAGAGTTGGTCCATTTCATCAATGATCAGGAAGAAGCGGTGCGTATTCTCGCGAGAGGCCGATTTTACGAACGAAAGCGCGTCAGAACAAGCGCTGTGCGGCCTCGTTGGGCGTCCCAGGCGGGCCCAAAATGTGGCTGCGTTCTCGACGTCTTTCTTGAGCAAAATGACATAGAAACATGCCACATCGGTGATGTAATGGTCGTTCACAAGCCAGCACTGAATCTGATGCGAAATGGTTGTTTTACCAAACTGGCGAGGTTCGTAGAGCAGATACAAAGGTCGGTCGCGTCCTTCCACTCTCGAAAAGCCTCAGACGATCGTTTGAAAAGAGGCACTTGTATCAAGTGGAGCCAAGTACTGATCTGGCCACACCGGGCCTGAATAGGCGATGTGCTTGCGCTTCAATCGCGGCTTCTTGGACAGACGTCGCAATGGCACGAGGTCATCGTCTTCTGGTGGAATCACCACCAACACGTGGATGACAGACTCGTCAGGCGCACCAGCAAAGATCGTGCGGATCTTCTGCGTTTGGTCGATTTCTTCACCCAAAAGCGCTTGTATCGTGAGGGGAATAGCTCCTGTGTACACCGCCTTGGTGTCGTCGTCTCGAGATCCCAGCCAGTTGTCGTTCTTCTTGGTGGCGTACAATTTGAGCATACGAGGATGGCACGAGATGCTGTGCGCTGCTTCCGCGGCAATCACTTTCTTCAAAACGTCCACGTATTTTTCCTCGTCAATCTGAGTCAGGATCGCGCTGAAGATCATCACCATGGCGTTTGATGCTTGCAACTTTTCAAATGCTACTACGGAGCACGCGTTTACACTAACTCATCATAATCTATCTATCTGGACACATCAACTCGATACGGGTCACAACCAGTCAATCGATGGTCTTTGTTGTCACTCAAGGCGAACGTAACTGATACGCCTGTCACATGGAGGACAATTTGAGTGTCAACCAAGGATTTGACTCTTCCATTTGATTCGATCTAACTAATAATTATCAGTGTGACTCACTCATGGACGGCATGTATGAGCAGTTCGGGCTTTCCTATCAATGGTCCAGAGCCATTACAAGAGCAAGTAGCGGGTGAATGTCGCCAAGACACAGCAGAGCTACAGAATTCGTGGCGGAATCATCCAAGCAGTAAGCCTTTGCACCTTGCTGCGAAAATTTGGCCAGAAGCTGCTTTGGTATGAATGGAATTGACGCATTTTCAAACTCTTTATGGACCATTTCGACCATGAACTCTAGTTTGAGGAACAAAGCGTAGGCTGAAGAAGCGCAATGAAAGAACAACATGGTAAAGTTTTGAAGTTGCGAAATATACATGACAGGTTGTGAGCTTGAGTGAAGTTAAAATGACCAGTGATTCGAGCATGTGCTTGTAAACGATTACACTCATTTAGAACTTCATCATGTACCAGCTGAAGATTTTTTTTTAGAGTACAGCGACGAATTCATGAAATTATTTGGGGCAGAAAGGAAATGCGCAACAATTCTTCCTCCAAAAGGCAATACGAACATTCACGAGATCATTTTGCTTACTTTTACGACAAAGGAGAATCGAGCGACTTTCTTTTTCAGCGATGCGAATGACTTACGCTCAGACACAATTGAAGACTTGGTCAAGAAATTCTAGGTGGGGTATGCATCGATTGATGGCCATGAGTAGTTGTGTAGTTACGACCAGCACATTTGACCTGTTGGGGAAATCTCCGCAGTTGTCGAAGATGCGGTTGAAGCACAAGCATTCGTGTTTTAAGTGCGTTTCCGAGAACGCAGTCGTCTTGAAATTTTTCGCCACAAGGCCGACTGTCCTTATTGTCCCATGTGATATTGACATTAAAATCGCACCAGGTGAAGCTGAATACAGTCGCGACTTCAGACACGCTCCTCCGTCTTTTATTGCTTTCGTCTCTTTCGTCTCAATGATCCACAGCAGTTTTGGCCACCATCTTGGCTCCGCTGTTGCGAAATCAAGTTAAACTGACCAATCAATTGGGGTTGGTGCGTTAATTATCTTCGATATCCAATGGACGTCGCTCGGAAATTTAATCTCCGTCCAGGCCCCAAATACTGGCGTATCAAATAAACCATACGCGAATTTGATCCGGTCGCTTGTGTTGAGATGATTCTGCTGTTCGCTTGTTACGAAATAACTGTTGAAAACGCTTCAAGCAAATCCACTCAAGCACCGTGGAGTACTCGATGGTGACTTCTTCAACACTCGCCATCTGCTGCATGAACTTGTCAAGAGGCAAAGTGAACTGCTGAAGAACCAATCGAATCATCGGCGGTGAATAAACCTTTGCTTTATGCAACTCGCCTTCCCAATGAATATCGCACCTGTCGGCGAGGGTTTCGAGTATGATTTGCGTTTTACTGCAAGGATCATCCATAAAAGTAGCCATATTCACTTCGGGACCATTGTGCATGGCTTCAAGCAAGTCGATAATCATACTCTTGTGGATACGCAATTGTTCATCCAAAAAGCAATTTGTAGTTGAATCTTTGTACGCCATCAATTCTTGGTATGTTCGTATAGTACGGAGCGCTTCAAGCAGCGAGCGCGGATGTCCACACGTTTGCACAAATAGGTGTTTTGCAGCCTGAGTCGTCTGCTCATCGTCAAGACCAAGCGCAGCTTGAAT
This sequence comes from Elongisporangium anandrum, assembly GCA_023337935.1. Classification (NCBI taxonomy): domain Eukaryota; phylum Oomycota; class Peronosporomycetes; order Pythiales; family Pythiaceae; genus Elongisporangium; species Elongisporangium anandrum. The sequence continues at coordinate 12,146 of JAADXR010000671.1, forward strand.
AGTTTTCCCGCCAGAATTCATTGCAGCTGTGTTTTTCAAGATCTGCTCAATTGCTGCCGGACGAAGAAGACGGAGACTCAGTCGAGAAAAGGTGTATCCACTGGGCACGCTATTCGTATCGGCTCCAACAACATGTCCAAGCACCAGAAAATATAAGCCCTTGATTCCAAACCAACTTTTCAGAATCTTGCTGCAAAAACTCAAAAACATATCACGACACACAAAATCACTCACATCTTCTTTAGTGAATGCTTTTCCAATTCCATCCAGAACAATGAAAAGAGGCCCCGCTTCCAGGAATAATTCATACAGGAAGGCACTTGTTTTCGCTGGCACGTTGGATAAAACGCGTGGCTGGATCTTGAATCTGTCCGTGAGAGCCCTCTGTATCAATTGATTCATTATCTGGTCCAAATAGTTTGTAAGCAAATCTTCCACACAATACCGAATACGGATTGTGTGACTGGCGCACAGTTCTTGATCAAACTCTTTGCGTGGCTCTGGATACGTTTCGCGACACAGTCGAACATAATTCGCTCCAAATGCTGATTTGCTCAAGCCTCGAACGTTATCTGCAATGGGAATCTCCCGTGGCCCATTGGTGCAAGAATTCACTCTGGTAAATGCTCTTTCATGGATATCATGATGCTGCTTCACCGCGTGTTCCTGGTTGGCGAAGTACAAATAATCCTCTTGGAGTGAGAACTGGGGCGGCAGCTCGTCATTCCACACAGCAGGTTCCAACTTCTGCTTCTTGGACTTTCGCGCATGTGGCTTGTTCTCCTTGACCATCACATGAATGACGGCAGCAGGGGCGGCATCTGTAAAGTACTGAAGCAGCTGACGACCACCCCTCAATTTCTCGTTCATTCGCTCTTCAATGGCGATCATCAGTTCTTCTCCCCTTTCTTCGATAGCATCATCAATATCCGAAAGGATCCATACATCCTGAAGCTCTGTGTCTTTGCTCGTCCCCGCGACTTCGTACTTTCCTGGCTGCTCTTTCCTCATCATGCCGGAGTACAGCGCCAGGCTGGGTTCATCGCAGGTGATCGTATCTTGTGCAGCCTTTGTTATCTCCCTCTTCAAAGCAGCCACGATCTCCTTCTTATCGATCTCCACCTGGACGATCTCCCCGTGGTCCACGAGCAGATAATTCAAGTGCATCGCTCGCCTTGTGCTTCCCTTTGTCGATTTCGGAATGGCAACCCTCAAACGGCAAGTTGACACATTTCAACCAATGAGAACCGAGAGGTCAGAGAAAAAATCCTGGCAGTTTTAATTCTGAACCCAAAACTCCCACAATGAACATGATTGGCCCAAACTCAGCTGAGCACATTTCACCAGTCGAAAAGATGTTTGCATGGATACAGTATCCGACCACCGCAGTTTTGACGGGGCCTGTGTTACCCGAACGTGGCCCTGGTCACGACGTCACACAAGAAAAAAAACTGGCCGCGCTGACGACGCGAAAAATGCGACGTCGGCGACAAACAATACGTGTTGTACTGCCAGAGATGTTAAGCTAGTCGTAGCAAACGTGCTTGGCTGTGTACTGCTGACAGATGAAGCAATTCCGCAGTGAGCGGTAGAGCGTGTTGGGCAACCGCATGGGGAAGCTCTCGAGCGCGTCATCGTCAAATTCATGCGGCAGTCGGACGTCCCGCAATC
>JAADXR010000672.1:0-13785 GCA_023337935.1 Elongisporangium anandrum
CGGAGAGTATCCGCTCGCAGACCAACGACCACGACCGGTATTACTCGGCCTACGCGCTCTCGATAGCTCTAGCGATCGCCTCCTACCACGCCATCGAGTATCCGTGCCAAGTGCTGGCAGCTCGCGTGAGCAAGGCGTTGAGGATCTACGAAGGCTCCAGCGTCGTCGCCCACAAGTGTTAATTTCCAATCTACTGTACCCATTAATCATGATCTTATAGTTGCTGAAACTGATAGAACCGCTATGTCTCTTACATAGCGTAGCTACAGTATTTTTTTCGTTGAGAAAATGTTGCGCGAAGGTACCGTGGTCCCACCCCCAGTCAGTCGCCCCCCATGCTTCCCAGCACCAGCAGGTCAAAGGGGGCGCTGGAAGAGCCGACGTCGACGACTGCTATGGACCACCGGCGGCGCTCGCACGCTGCGTCCGCCTCACCCACGTCCGCTTCCGCCGCGCACGACGTGGACGCGCGCATCACGATCCCCATGGCGTCCACGGCGTCCACCATCACGCGCCGGCCGTCCCGCGGCGGCTCGACGGCCAATAACAAGCCCAGTGAGCTGCTGCTGCGCTCCGGCATCTCCAAGTACCGCAGTCTCAGCGGCAAGAACAGCAGCTCCAGCGGCACGAGCAATGCAGCCGAGCCCCAGGGCGGCAATGCCAGCGCCAGAGCGTACACGCGCGGCACGCAACTGATGGATCAGAGGCAATACGCGGCCGCCATTCCGTTCTTCTCGGATGCGTTGCTGTACGCGGCTAGTAACGGCCAGAGCAGCCATGCAAGCGGCAAGAAGCACCAAGGCGGAACGCTCGCGGCTCCCACGCTCAAGATCCACCTGCAGCGCGGGTCGTGCTACTTGGCTGCGCAACGGTATCAAGCGGCTGTGGAGGACTTCACGCGCGTGATCGAGGCGACGCCAGGCCAGCCAGCGCTGTACGCCAAGCGCGCAAGAGCGCTCGCCAAGCTGCAGCATTACAGCGAGGCGCTCACAGACTACCACGAGGTCATCGAGAGCCTGGCGTCGTCGCCGACCTTGGAATTCGCCGGTGGCCACGCGCAGACGGAGCTGCGCAATCTGCTGCTGGAGAGAGCGCATGTGTACCATGAAATGAACAACCAGACCAAGGCGCTGAGCGATCTGACGCGAGCAGAGCAAGCCGACGGCACGCGGGATGCAACGCTGTACTACCAACGGTCTCAGATCTACGTGCATATCCACCAACCGACGCTGGCGCTGCAGGATCTGGATCGCGTTCTGGAGCTTCGAAGTGACGATGTTCTGGATGAAGACCAGTCCACGAACGGTGGCGATGATACGCAACAGGTCCGACCTCCGCTGCCCATGCGTCTGTTGGATATCCTATTTGAGCACGCCAAGCTGCTTCAGCAGATCGCGTATGAGAACGAAGCACACCAGCGCAAGGATGTCGAGCTCCTGGCTGTGGAACAGGGCGAGTCGTCGCGGTCGGCCATCACGCGCGATCAGCATGGCAATGGTCCTCCGGAGGGCTACAAGAGCAGTGATGCGCGTGCGCTGCTGCAGCGAGCGATCACCGATTTCACGCAGATCCTGGCTATGGACCCTGACCATATTGAAGCGCTGCACAAGCGAGGCCAGGCGTATGGGTTTCTGGAAGACTACGAACACGCATTTGCTGATTTCATGGAAGCGCTGCGTCGTGAACCAGGGGATTTTGAAGTGCACATGTCACGCGCCAAGCTCTTCCAGCAGCAAGGGCGCCTTCAGGACGCAATCAAGGAGGTCACGCATGTTATTGAGGTCAATGGGTTCTTTGTGGACGCTCTTTTCTTTCGGGCACGGTTGTATGAACAGACGGAAGACTGGGCCAAGGCTCAGTTGGACTACTCATCGATCATTGAAGCGCAATTGGACGTACAGGGGGTTTCCACGTTTGGCTCGACCGAGCGAAGTACTCCAACAGCGAACAATACTGGGCGCAATAGCAGCAAGTCAAACAACCAGAAAGGATCCAACGGCAAGGCCAGCGTGCCACCACCGCCGCCGCCACCAATTGTATTGCCCAAGAAGACAAGTGATATCGCTGCACAAGCACTTCTACTGCGTGCGCGAATATCCCTCCACCAAGAGGATTTTGAAAATGCTGCGGCAGATTATGAGCGTATTCTGAAATCGAATCCGAATCACTTGGAAGCCCAACTGGAGAAACAAGAAACCCAAGCCAAGAAAATAGAGTTTGAGAATCGGAAACAGCAGGAAGCGCTTGTGTGGCTGGAAGAGAAGCAAATGCTGGAGGAACAATTGGGTGCTGGTGTTGACCCTGCTGGCAAAGAACTGCAAAACCGCAATGGCAGCACAACAGGCAAGGCCAAGAAAAAGAAGAAGAAGAAAAAGAAAAAACCAAACCATTCGGCGTATGTGCTACTTGTGGACGAAGAAGAAGAGGAAGTTGCAGCGAAATCCATGACGACCGTGGAGACACAGATAGATGTTTCGCAAGAAGTTGAAGAAATGAAAATTGATAGTGATAACGAACTCCGAATACCTTCAGAAGACGCACAGGAACAGGAGCCAGCAACGCGTCCTGCTACTGCATCGCGAGTGTACGTAGCTATTACGCGTGATGAGGCCTGTGAAAGTATGTGGGAACAAGTGGACGAACCGATTGAAATGAAGCACCGACAGAGGATGCGGTGGCGTGAATTAGAAGAAGAGGAGCTTGAGGAAGAATTCAGCAGACATGATGAAGATATTCCTGAACCGAAGCTGTTTACTGAAGTGCAAGATCTTGACAAACCATCAGACGCTATAGTAGAAGAAGCGGAAGACGACAATGGCGAAGAAGACACCGGTGGATCTACCACCGATTCGGTAGGAGCGTCAAGTACTGTCCGTGAAGTTCTGGTTGATGAGAAGTATTTGAAGAAGAGGCAAAAGCAATTAGAAAAGCTGCGCGCTAATTTTCTGGAAGTGTGTTTGACTCGAGACAGACTAGCCATCGAGGAAGTCATGGAGCGAGCAGAGCGCAAGCAAATGAGTGAGCAATTGAGTACTGAAATTGAACGTGCGAAGGAGATTTTGGAGTCAATTCAAAAGCAACAAGAGGATGTAGCCAAGACAATCCAGTCGTCGCTGCGCTCTGCCGGATTTATTGATATTGAATCTTCCGAGACGACTGAGGCTGAGCCAACTTCTCCACCAAGGATAAAATCTAATGACACGGCACGGATCAAGCAACAATCAGTGGAGCAAGTTGAAGAAGAAGACCCTACAGCAAATGCCAACAAGCCTCCTTCTCTTGTCATCCGTCCATTTGCATACGGCCAGGCATTGCAGCAAGCCGAGCAACATCAACATCAACAACTTCTTCATCACCAGCGGCTATTGCAAGAAAAAGACGCCGAGATTGCTTATCTGCGCGACCTGTTGTCGCAAGCGAACCGTGTGGCATCCATTGAGCAGCACGATCAGCTTGCTGAAGACGGCCTGATGGATCGCTTGGCCTCTTTACGCACCAAATTTCCGCATCACGCGCTGCGAGCGATGGAAGCGCGTGTGGAGCAACTCGTGAATATTATGGGACCAAGCCCTGAGGCCGACCACGTTCGATTTAAAATCCTGTCGTTTGTGCATCGCGTTTTCGAAGCGAATTTCCCACCTGCAACTCCGATATTGTTTTTTCCTATGGGGTCATTCCCAATGAAGACGTATTTACCGTCAGCGGATCTAGATGTCTGTCTGTTGCTACCGAAAGAATTGGAACCGACGTGGCACTTCGCTGTGCTGCATGCGCTTTGCTTGGCTGGCAGTGGTCACCCTGACGCGTTGGCTGAGGCTGCACCGATGATGAACGGATCGCCGAATGGCAAACGTGTCTCGCCTCCAGCAGTAAGCCCGACTACATCAGCAGTGGCTTCTCATACCGTGCGTAACGTGAGCTTCATCAACGCTGATGTGCGTGTAATTAAGTGTACCATTGACAATGTGGCCGTGGATGTGACTGCGAATCGTACAGGCGCGTTGGGCGCTCTGATGCTGCTGGATGCCATGGACTTGCGCGTGAATCAGCAGCATTTGCTGAAGAAGAGTTTGATTTTGATCAAATCGTGGTGCCTTCACGAAAGTGGTGCGTACTCGAGCCAAGCACCGTCCCAGCCAACTATACCCGGAAAATCCATGGGTGGGCAGAGCGTGCTGGGCTCAAGTAACGGAGCGCTATCGACCTATGCGATCAACACGATCGTCATAGCGCTGTTCAATGAATACGGCCTCAGCCTCACGCATCCGCTGCAAGCGTTGTACCTGTTTTTGGATCGTGTGGCCGAGTTCCCGTGGCACGATTCTGCAATGACTGTGCACGGACCTGTTGCACTGAGCGCTCTGCCCACGATGCCTCTTCGCAAAGCTGTTCGCAAGCGTGATTCACACCGGAATTCAAGTGTTTTCTTGGATTTTGATGAAGTGGATCAGATGCGATTACGATTGCAGGACCAGTTTGGTGGATTTGAGACCGGTGGTGCTGCAGTCAGCGGATCTTCTCCTACGCTGATGAATGGCGGCGGTGGACTCAAGATGTTCCCCACTCGCGTGTGCAATATTGTGGATCCGCTGGATACATACAACAATCTTGGCCGGAGTGTCTCGGCCGATTCGTTCCCGTTGATCAAACGCGCGTGCCGAATGGGTCGGAATCGTCTCGGACGTATGCTCGTGGCTCCGCCTTCATCGGCATTGGACGTGGATGAGTTCTTTGTGAACTGCTGTGCTCTGTATGCGCGTGGCGATGGCTGGCGACCTGATCTCTTGGTGCATCCGCGTCAAACGTGGCATGGCGTCAGTAGCAGCAGCAGTGGGAACGTGCCGTCGCCAGTAGGAGATATTGATGAACAGCGATGGCAGTCGATCGTGCCGGATGTGCTGCATTACCCAGTGATCCCGACCGCGGCCGTTCCTCCTTTTGCTGTCGCTCCAGTCGCGAGTACGCCTCCATGGAGTCCACCACCTGCTCACCATCATCATCACCACCACAATGCACCAAGACAGCAGCACTGAGCACATTTTCAGGTACTCATCACTACCAGAGACCGCTATAGACTTATTTATTGGACACAAATGGGCATGGAGCTGAGAGTGCACGTGAACAAGTAGCAGGATACAGTAGCAAGCCAGGGAAGCAACGTAATACAGACATAATCTCATTTGGAACTCACGATCAGCTGGAGCGCGAAGGTGAAGAACTGGGTTGACTGGAGATTGATTTTTTCTCAGAACATAATCTCTCGTGCGAGCATAAAAAATCCAAAAAGAGCGTAATCCCTTGTGATTGGCAACTGTCTCGTGACATAAACGGGTCCCCTTTCTTCTTTTTTCTTTTTATCAAGGTACGTAGCGAGATTCAGTCCACCAGCAGCTCCCAATCCACGTCCAGCGACGTACGCTCCAGCCTCCTCCGCCTCCATGCGCAGCGTCTTCGCCAAGCGCCGCAGTCGCGGGCTCTCGCACGCCAATGCCGGCGACGTCATCAAGGTGCGCGCATCGCTGTCAGGCCCCAGTGGTCCCGCGTCCAGCTCTGGCGACGACGGCGCGGCCCCCAAGCAGCTCTCGCCCGTGCTCCAGCGGCTGGACCAGGTCTCGCTCGAGGTCGCGGTCGAGACGCGACGCAGCGGCGAAGACGTGCGCTACGTCATGACCGTGCGCCACACGAGCGCGCACGTCAAGTGGAAGCACGCGCGCTCGCTGGACGAGTACCACGCCTTCCGCGACCGACTGATGGAGTCGCTGCACCACGGCCACTTCTGCGACGCCGGCTGCGTCTGGCTCGAGAGCTTCCTGCGCACGTCCTTCCCATCGCGCATGACGGCGTTCAGCTTCGGCCAGAGCGCGCTCGAGCGGAGACGCGAGGCGCTCGAGGCCGTGCTGCACACGGTGCACCAGTTCGTGCTCTCGCGCGTGAACCAGAGTTGTCACATCGTCACGACCTTCGTGGCGCAGACGCTGCTGGAGTTTGTCTACGGAGAGGTCGTGGACGACAAGCACGCGCTGCAGATGGACAAGGCGGCCATCGCATCGCCTCCCAAGTCCGACGACTCCCTCGACTTCTCCAGACAGAGCATGAACGGCACCATGCTGGTCGAAGCGCCCGCCCACGCCGCCCCCGAGTCCATGACGCTCTGTGCGCTGTGCGCCATCCCCATGGGCGCCAAGGAGGCCTACGTCATGAAGCTGCGCTGCGGCCACCGCTTCCACGACGAGTGCATCCTGCCCAAGCTCAACGAGGCGCTGGCCTGTCCAACCTGCGGCCAGTGCGACGTTGTGAGCTGATCATGAGGTAGCCAAGATGCTAGACCCTTTTTTTTTGCAGTTGTATTGGATCTATCTTTTTAATCTATAACCTACAGCCACCTCAGGCTACAGCGTCGACAAGCTTGTCTCTACTCTCCATGAAATCTTCCGCGCAACATACCGCTCCAGAAGCAGACAGAGTGCTTTCAAGTCTCATAGATCAGCGGAAGCGCTTTCGCAGTGTATGCTCCGTCCAGTGTTGCCATCAAGCTAAGAACAGATATTCCGATGCTGTGCCAATAGTTGCCCAGCAGCCCACGGACTTCGCACTGCAGGATTATTCTCACGTTCAATGACTTTCACGCAAACATGATGTATCTCTTTGACCACAATCCCGACCCCCTTTGCCATACTACGATGAGCTAACCAGCAACACTAGCTCTCCTCTTCGCGGAAGGAGTGGTGTTTGACGAAATGGGACGGAATCGGCGAGGTTCAGTGCTGAATATGCTGCACACTCTTCTCTGCAACGAGAACGAAGGTTGTCCACTCGCATCCGTGCGTTTTGGTATGCTTCATTATTGTGTACGACCAAGAGAGACATGGGCTACTTGGATTAGCAAGTACCAATAATGATCTTTTGTATCGAGAGTAGACGATAGCAGTTGTGGCGCCGTGTCAAAGGCTGCTTTGCCTGGTAGAAACACGAAGCAGTTTCTCCAATTATTGCAAACTATGTTCACTTATTCATGAATTAAATGTCGAATAGTTCATGTATCAGCCTGATTGCTTACTGAAGTTGGTGGCGTATCGGCAACCTGTACGTAACGTGCTCGCTTCTGCCTCACTCGTCTTGCTCTCATTAACTACACAGGAGCAACGCGCCACATCGAATGCGGAGAACTCCACAACAGTCGAGTTTACCTTCAGCCTGGAGGCAGTGACCTGCCGCGGAATGCGAACAGGGAAGTTGAGTTTACATGGTTGCTTATGGCTTCGGAATCTTGCTTACATTTATTCTGTGTACGCATTGCCACGCTCAAGCTCTCAGGATAAGCAGTCACACCAGCTTTTGCCAGAGCATGTGCCTATTGCAGGGTGCACTGAATGAACTTGTTGACCCGTACCTTGCATACCAGACCCATGATTACCGAAAAACTGAAACTAAAAAATAACGTATTCTTGCCGACTACATAAATTAAGCTATGGCACACAAATTATAGAGTTGTTCGCCTTCCTCGTCGTCGACGCTACACATCCTGGCAAACACTGCTCTTGCGGTGAGATACGACAGACAGCAGTTCGTCGATTGGCTCGACAAGCACTTCGACAGCTTGAACATCGTCTTCAGTACCGCTAGCAGATACTTTGGACGCTGCGCTTTTCAGATCGTCTTCTCCGCTTTCCGAGAGAAAACCTTCTGTAAACAGCATCCTGATCAGCGCAATCGCAGCGGCGAAGAACAGGAAGGCCCCAACCCAAGAGTAGAATTGGCACCAGATCACGAGCCCCGAGTCAATCTCTCCCAGCGACTGGAATTGCAGATGCGGGTTCAGCCCACCGAGACATCGGCCACTGGATTCGCATGCAAAGCCCACGTGGTTCTGAGCTGCATCAAAGACCGTGTAGTATGATCGCATGAAGATCGCGCCGAGAACGATCGTGCTCTCTTGATTTTCTGGTTCACTCTCTCCTCCTTGTTGCTTGTTGGCGAATGCCAGTGTATGCACATCTAACTGAGGCGCACAGAGATGACCATCGCAACGAACGTAGTCGCTGCCTTGAAGCATCAGCGTCTTCATTTTCATAGTGGTTGGTTCTTGATACTGGAACGCGAACGCCAGTGCTGGGAACATATCTGGTGTGCACTGAGAACACGCGAATCCGCTGCTTGCAAAAGAATCGGGTTCCAATTGCTGGCCGAATCGCTGCTGCAAATGCCGTTGAATAGCAGTCATTGTGGCATCAAACACCGTTCGAGGAAGCAAAATCAGAGAAGTTCCTGAGTCCACAATGGCGATTGAGCGCTTGGTCACGATCGAATGGACCGCATTATAGGCCTCACCATTCATGTGGTCCAAGGCCTCGAGTTCCTCCTTTCTAGCGCCGATGACAACGCTCATTTGCTGCATGGCGATCGCCCAGAATCCATGGGAACGACGCGCTCGGGCTGGATACGGGATCAACGGGAAATAGAACCACGTTGGCTTGGCTGTGCGCACCAGCGAGGCATCGACACCGCCAAGGATGAGCTGCGACGGAGGCAAATGTCCCGGTAGCGCGTTGATAAACACCGAAAAGCGCGATAGCAAAGAGGCATTCATCGCAGTCGATGCTGCTGCTAATATCGTCGTCTCGGTTGATAGACCCACTAGACTCGGCCTTGTGATGAACGCCAGGCCGTCCAGACCGAGACCAACGACGCCATCGGCATTGACGCGTTGCAATTGACTGCTAGTTCGCGTCACGCGCCCCATTCGAACGTTGGCAAGCTTCAATGATCCCAATGAAATGGTCTCCTTCATCACATTCCCAGAAGCATTCCCACTGCCGTACTCAAGCTGGAACAACGCGTTCACGGCTTCATACCTTACTCAGAAGTGGGTTGTGAGAGAGCGCACCACATCGCAGCGAATCTCACGTGGCAAGAACGTACGAGGAAGAGGCCGTCGGATCAAAGCGGCGCTTGCCAGTGCAGATCTCACATGAAGACTCCGGCAGCCACACGTCGCTATCACAAACGCCACGTTCAAGAGTCACGCCAAGATTCACTGAGCGAGATATCCTGCGTTACCTGGAGCCTGTATCAAAGACGACGCTGAACTCCTGCGGCGGCGTTCCCACGCTGATCTTGCCGTAGAACTGCATCTGGTCATAATTGGTCAGCGGAATGCGCACCAAATGCGGCGGAGGCTGCGGCTTGCGCACGGCCGTTGCATCTGCCAAGGTCACGACGATGGACAGAGTTGACTGGACCAACCGCAGCAGTGGAGCCATTGGAGTGTGACGGACGCAACGAGTCCAACGCCAACAACGCCACGCTGGACCACCACAGAGCGACCAGATCAGAGATCAGACCGCAGCTGTGAGTAACAAGCCGCGAACTCTTTGATTGCAGCGCTCGTCACGCATCCATCCCGCCTTCCTTCCTTTATCCATCACCCATCGTCCTCCCACTCTGGTCTCATGTCGTCCTTGCGGATTGAGGAACTGAACCTATCTCAGGGCATTGGATGCCTGATAACCATAACAGAAGTGAAGTCATCAAATGTAACCTACTGAGATAACAGAAACCATGTAAAAAACCGACCAAAGAGAAGAATCTCTGTGTGGCGTTGTGAACGGATTTCGATGGCGGAGGTTTGTTCACTCCGTTCTGTTGTGCTCCCCATCGGACGCATCGCTCTCAATTCCTTGAGTGTGTGTGTGCCGGTTCATGCTCTGCATGATCATCGATGTAAACAGAGCCTTGAAGTGGATCCAAAATCCAGAAGAGACTACAAGCAGGCGAAAGATCATGGCAGAAATTCACGGTACTGCCCAATGCGAGATATGTCCGTGCGTGATATTGCGTCAGTCTGCATGAACTAAACGGCAATAGGACAGCCTACAAACTGTATACAACACGCCAGCGTCTCATATCAGGGTCTTTGTCGACCACCAGTCCATGGCTTTGCGTTTGACTTGGTGAGCACAGGCGTCCGATCAACTTGGCGCGCTGGCTTCAAGCAAAACCACTCGACGCAGCTCCTTTACTTGAACGTCGTGTGAGCTGAAATGCACACATAACGTCACACCACGCGTGTGGATATTGGCAGAATGATACAGTACAGCGATCAGCTCATGTCTATCTTTCTTGTCTCGTGCAGCGTTTCTATGACTCCATGGACGCATGTGGTCTCCGTATGTGGCTTGGACCACATGGACCTCCTTATTCAGCCTTGCATTTCCATCGATTGGCTCGGAAGAGCCCATGGAAATGGAAGTAACGCCAGTCGCCATTTGGGTGTATGAATGATACCAGAGGAAGCTTTGCGCCTGGATTTTCTCGAGGCTCGGACCACAAGAATGCGAAATACAGCCAGCCAGTGCGGTCGCCAGAAAGCAGCAGGGTGGCGCAGAGCCTGGATGAAAAGTATACAAACTTCAACATTGAGATAGTACAGTAGTATACCGCAGAAGTACGTGCTTTTGTTGACGACGAACAAAATTAAATCAGTCTCGGTGCGTGCAGCACCAGGACCAACAGTGCGCGTGTGTGCGCACGTACTGTAATTTGCCCTCTCGCTTTTACTAAATCGTCTTGTCTTGTACGTCAATTCGTGCCAGTCGACATTTGAGAAACGAAGCAAAGTCACCATCATGATTTCTATCGGACATGCGCAAGCGGAACTAGGATTTCTATTCTTCCATTCTCCAAATCTCCAAAATCCTTTATTTGCTATATGTGTACACTGAATCATGGCGAACATTGGGTCTTTGGTCTCGTTCGCGAACATCAGCTGTTGATCTCATGGCCAGGCCAGCTGCCTGTAAACCCACTCGAGAGTGAGAAACCATTCCTACAGTAAAGGAGTGGGCGCGAAAGGAAAGCCAGTTGCTTTGCCCCGCGCTCATTTTATCCAACCGCCAATCATCAGCAGCTTGAAAGGGCCCGGCTCTACCCGCTCGGGAATGTAAAGAGTGGGACCGGCACACGAGCCAAGCGAATCGGAACCACAGAATCACGCGCCCCCGCGTCAGTATTGCGTACGTACCCTCGATACTTAGTCCAAGAGCCAGAAAATGTCTGTGCGCTTTGACTGAAAGATTCCAACGTGAACAGTCGATTTGGTCATTCGGTTTTTTGACACTTGGATCTGAAACAGTCGTTCAAGGATACGGCTTAAGTGTTTCCCACAATCGATTCAATTGTTCGGTCTGTTTTGTTCTGCAAGCCTTTCCCTAAAAGTCTCGTATTGTTACTGGGATTTGAAAAAAGGCCAAGATCTATCGCCCGATCGTTCATCAGAAAGTGAGCTCCCAAGTTGCAGTGGACTAGGGCTCCGCTGTCCAACTAATTATACCTGCACAATCTGATCTTCCGTGTGTGGATCGTTTGACGCATCATTAGCAAAAGTATCGAACACCAACTTGTGAAACCCGATCATGGGCACCTATTCGCTGCCGTGACATCTGGCGAACGGCCGTCGTTGCTTTGTACCAAGGCCTTTGCGAGCCAAGAGGTAGGTACAAAGACCAGCGAAAGCCAGCGCGCCATCTGGCTGAGGCAACCCAGACTTGCAGGGGAAACCACGGGCGCTCATCTCTTTTTGGGCGGGCTCCTTTACCCGGCATTCTCCAATTTTCTTCTGCTCGAGCGCGCCGGTTTCCCTCCCGTCGTCTCCCGTCTCCCCCACGCCCCAGCAGTTGAAGATTCCCATCCACTCTGCCTCCTTCCCGAAGCAAGTGGCATTCACTACACATACTCGTCCTCCGTCGTGTGTGTGTCCTCCTGTAACCAGCGTCTCTCTCTGTTCCCCCCTCTACACGTAACAACATGAAGGTGTACTCGACGATCGTCGTTGCCGCGCTCGCCGCCACGGTGGCCGGCGCCTACGACCTCAACAACCTCGGCGACTTCAACCCGGGCCAGGCTGGCGAGATCAGCCAGTCCGCGCAGACCCCGTGCCCGAGCAAGGGCGCCGAGATCACGCCGTGCCCGTCGTCGGCTTCAGGTGCTGTGACTCCGTGCCCGAGTCCGTCGCCCACGCCCTGCGAGAAGGAAGGCGGTGACAGCAATGATGCCACGCCAGCGCCGACCCCGTGCGAGGAAGGATCCAGCGATGACGCCACGCCTGCTCCGACGCCGTGCAAGGAAGGATCGGACAGCAGTGTCGGCTCCTCGTCGGATGCCACTCCGGCTCCGACCCCATGCGAGGAAGGATCCGACAGCAGTGTCGGCTCCTCTTCGGATGCCACTCCGGCTCCGACCCCGTGCTCCGGCAGCGACAGCAGCGATGTGACCAGCGACAGCGGCAGCGATGAAATCGTGACCCCGTCGCCTACGATCGTCTCGACCAGCGGCAGTGGCAGCGGCAGCGTTGAAGTGCCGTCGTCTGATTACGCGACTCCCAGCCCGTCGACCCCTGCTTCGTCCAGCGGCAGTGACGTCGATGACAGCAGCGATGTTGTGGTTCCTTCAGGAAGCGACAGCGAGACGGATTCCGGCAGTGATGAAACTCCGGCTTCTACGCCTGCTACGACCACGACGACTCCTTCGACTGGTTCGGGCTACGAGACCCCGAGCACGACGCCTGCTGCCACCACGATCACGTCGACCCCTTCGGCCACCGGCTCGGACAGCGACGACACTCCGTGCCCCACGATGTCGTATAACTACCCCACGGGAGCTCCGTCGGCTACTGGATCGGACAGCGACGACACGCCTTGCCCGACGTTGCCGTACAACTACCCGACGCCTGCGCCTACGACTGGAGATGCTGGCTCGGACAGCGATGACACGCCGTGCCCGACGCTTCCGTACAACTACCCGACGCCTGCCCCTAGCACTGGTAGTGGTAACGAGACTCCGGTCCCTGTCAGCACCCCTGCTGCCACCCCTACAGACGTTGGCAACAATGAGGAAGACACGCCGGCTCCCACGGCCGCTAGCACTCCTGCCGCCACCACGGCGACGCCTGCCAGCACCCCGGCCACGACCACCACGGAGACCCCTGCTCCCACGGACGCCAGCACTCCCGCCGCCACGACGGAGTCGCCTGCTAGTACTCCGGCTACGACCACCACGGAGTCCCCTGCCAGCACTCCGGCCCCTACTCCTGCCACCACCACGACCTCTGGTTCGGATGACAGTGATGACACGCCGTGCCCGACGCTGCCTTACAACTACCCGACGCCAGCCCCAACTACTGGTACATCCACTGGATCTGACAGCGACGACACTCCTTGCCCAACGCTACCGTACAACTACCCGACGCCTGCTCCGTCGACCCCTTCTACCGGCTCAGGAAGCGATGTGTCGCCTTCTTCTAGCGGTAGCGTCGTGACTCCTTCGCCTTCGACGCCTTCGTACGGCAGCGGCAGTGATGACACCCCTTCGTCAAGCGGCAGCGGTGCCACTCCTTCGCCTTCGACGCCTTCGTACGGCAGCGGCAGCGACGATGTTCCCTCGTCAAGCGGCAGCGGTGCCACTCCTTCGCCTTCGACGCCTTGCTCCAACAGCGGCAGCGACGATGTTCCCTCGTCAAGCGGCAGCGGTGCCACTCCTTCGCCTTCGACGCCTTCGTACGGCAGTGGAAGTGATGGTACCCCTTCATCGGGTGGCGACAAGACTCCTTGCCCGTCAGGTGACAACAGCGGCAGCCACGGCTCGCCTTCGTCGGGTGGCGACAAGACTCCTTGCCCGTCGGGTGACAACAGCAACAGCGACGATACCCCTTCATCGGGTGGTGACAAGACTCCTTGCCCGTCGGGTGACAACAGCGGCAGCCACGGCTCGCCTTCGTCGGGTGGTGACAAG
>JAADXR010000673.1:0-13746 GCA_023337935.1 Elongisporangium anandrum
AAAATGGTTGCATGCAAATCGCACGGAAGACTGTTCGACTAAAGCGATGGATTTGGCTGCGAAACATGGTCATTTGACAATGGTGCAATGGCTGCACGCGAACAGAGCGGAAGGATGCACCTCCGATGCTATGGACTGGGCTGCTGAACACGGCCACGCAGAGGTTCTTCAATGGCTTCATGCTACTCGCACAGAAGGTTGCACGACAGACGCAATGGATTATGCAATTTATTATGGTCATCTGGATATAGCACAATGGTTGCACCAACATCGCGCTGAAGGATGCACCATATATTCTATGGACGTTGCTGCTCGGACCGGATATTTTAGTATAGTGAAATGGCTTCACGAAAACCGATCAGAAGGTTGTACGACTGTGGCTATGAATGACGCTGCGGGGTATGGTCATTTGAAGATTGTTAAATTCCTGCATGAGCATCGAGCAGAAGGCTGTACAACAAAAGCTATGGATGCTGCTGCAGAGAATGGACATTTCGAAATCGTTAAATTCCTGCATGAACATCGATCTGAAGGCTGTTCAACTGCTGCGATGGACAAGGCCGCCTGTAAAGGTCACGTTGCTATCGTGAAGTATCTGCACAAGCATCGCCATGAAGGATGCTTAGCGAATACCTTTGAAATAATTATTTGTCGCCAAAACGTCGACCTTTCGAAGTGGTTTTGTGATAATCGTATTGAAGGTCGTACTCCAAGGTGCGTCCTTCAAGCCTGCTGGCGCGAAGATTTTGAAATGGTGAAGTTTCTTACGGCTGAAGGCAAGATCTACTGCGACTCTCGCACTCTAAAAAATATGGTGCATTATTACGGCCGATTCGATATGGTGGAGTGGCTTTTGAAGCATTATCACGCACTTGGCCACATAATAGATGGGAATCCGTTCATTGACCTTTGATGTTGAGGCAGCAAGCTTTAAATCACATTGTGTTTGGTTTTCGGTTAGGACTATAATATATTCCTAGCCTTTATATTATGAATGCTGTACATCCTTAGTGTTTAGTAATGTTACTGTATGTAGGCATTTTCTAGGATAGTGTATTCACCGTAGCCACCTCGATATGTGCATATAACGTGAGAGAGATTGCACTTCCACATGTTTTGTCAAGTATCAGCTCCTTTCTCAAATTGATCCAGAGTGGACGTTGGAAAGCGAAACCCGAAGCTGGCGATTGAATTTATTAGTCAATTGCAAGTGGGTCTCGGCTAAGCTAAATTACTAATATCTAGTTCTGAACATGCGACGAGTCCACACAGTACGCGCTGGGAAAATCACCACGCGCTACATCAATCATCCCCACCGCTATTTCGATTCTGGAGCCCGCGCTCCTCCACTTCATAAACAGCGTAGAGGGAGTCGTTGTCTACGACGCTTGACCGGGATTCCGCACTTCCTCGACATCAGCATATGCCTTGACCGACTCATATTAAGGAGTCGCATAATGCGATGCCTCCTATTTAGGAAGATCAAGGTGCTGCAACTCAGAATCTGTACCTGATTCCAAGAACCGCCAACTGTTGAGTTTTGGATTTGGTTGTGGCATCGAAACTACTCGCGACATTGACAGTCTGCTGGCGGCAAGCAATTTTCTAAAGCTCGCGGCTGGACTGGGCTGCTAGGTTATCTCGATAGTGTGCCGGCCATGATGCTCGTGCTCATGTTCGGCTTGTTCGATCCAGCAAGTCCATGGTCATGTGTCAAATTGGCTTTCATTTCATGGACCCACCTCATGAAATCAAGATTTGCGTTTCCAGAGACCGTCATGTGCAAGCTGGGCGCGTTATCATAAGTCCACTTCGCCACATCAAAGTGTTTGCATACAACGTCAGTACTCGAAAACTTGCTGGAAGCTTTCCTTTTACTTTCAGCCACTCGAGGGCATCGAATCAATATGACATTCTGGAATAACATAGTGATGCAGCCGCCATTCAAGCACGACGACTTTACCGCTGTACACAGCCCTTGAGAACGTCTATCTAGGCGCTTTTCGCGAAACCATTTACTCAGACATATATTCTACTTCAGATGTCGCGTTGGTCAGCTTTGAATACGTGTTGATGGTGCAGAGCGCTTCGGATACAATTGTAAAGCATTTGCTAGCTAGCAAAGATATTTTTTATCGTGTCTATCTTGGCTATTCGACTAGGCGTCGTAAATCACAGGCAGTCTTCAAAGCTTATATGCGGCGACATTGGCACTGTCTTAAGTGGGAACTATGAAATCGTGGTGAGCTCAGTGATCTCTTGGGGCTCGCTAGTTGGTGAAGTAGGAGCGCTATCCATTGGATGAACGAGCGAGGGCTGTGACTCTTTGATAAAACAAGTTTGTTCATATGCTTGATTGATGAGTCCGATCGTGAGGCTGTCAGCGGAAGTATCGGATCGATGTCGGAGTACCATGCCCACAATTCTGTAATCTTTGATGCGGTTTATATTTGTCGAAGTATCAACCATTTTGGATTCTGGTTGCCTACGTTGCGCATCGATTCGCATCACCAACGAAGAATATTGTTGGGAACCGACTAACATTCTAGCCACGTTCTGAGCTGTGAGCTGATCTGCCAATTTGATCGCTTGCCGATCTCGCTGAGCCCAGACCACAATGTAGATAGCGAAAACGAAAACGCACGCGCATCCAGCCAGTGACATATAAGCTGAGGTCGAAGGCATGGATACGTGCAGTGAGATCGAGACTTGGTTCCCGTCAAAGTCCAATCTAGCTACATTGCTTATCGGGGCTGTGGCGTCGATGTCTTTTAGAGCTGCGTTTTGAAAAAGCCAGAACATCGCCGCTGTGTAAGCTGGCTGAACTGGATCCTTTGAATACAGATGCCGCTGCATAATATCGTTGACAAAGTCTGATCCCATAGACGAGCAGTTCCAGCCCGAAAGTGTTTCCCATTTTGTGCTCCCGTTCATGTAGGGGTAATTTGGTGGATAAAAGATCGATGCCTGGTACGTTGTGTCAACCGCCGTGCTCGTGAGCGCAAGCGCCTGCCACGATGTGTATTCTACTGGGTAACCGACTTTCTGTGGCTTTGGCAGTTGCTCTTCGTTAAGAATGACGTGTTGCTTTCCGTTAGATAATGGAAATGAGAGGCCCTGGCAATTCACACCTGGTGCACATTCTGCTCCAAACACCTCGCTTAGGTCGGTTGTCTCCCACGAAAGCCGACCGACCGTCACTTTGAACGTTGTGCGCGGATTTTTCATGTACCAATAACTTGGATACGTGTAGATCCATGGAGTCTGTACGGGAAGAAGTTCACTATCCTCTTCAGGATGCCATACGGATTCAATGGCGGTATCACGAGCAAGACTGTAAATCAAAACAGATGAGTTTGATGGAAACGCGCATCGAGTTTGGCTTGTGATTGTTGCAACAGCTTCAACATCTTCGATTGTACTGTTGGCTCCTGTCATACACAGTCGAAGCATTCGTATCTGGTCCTGATAAATACCATCCTTGCTTGGCGTGGGTAGTACACAACCATTATCGTTGCAGTTTCGAGTTGTAGAGAGGCTATAGTAGCTATCATTGCCGTCTTGGGATACGAGGACACCCCAGTTGCTGATATCCGCCATCCATTGCGCCATGGTTTCCATTCTCACTGGTAGATCAAACGTCACGCTCTCGAACTTTACCTGTGGCGAAATATCGAAGTTGGCCAGCTCTAACTTAATCTCAGAGTTCGAAACGTCGTACCAAGGACCGAGCCAATTGGGATTGTGCACATTGTCAAGCGCGCCAGTGGCATTCGTGACTAATTTCTGCATGTTGGTTAGCATGGTGGCTGCGTCAGACGCCACGGTTCGATTATAAAAATCGACCGGCCCAAACCAAGGTGGATCATAGTTGTACGGATACGTGCTTCCGAAATGCCGCCAGAGCATCCACATGCTATAGCCAAAGAGCGACGCTGTCTTGTTTAAATCTCCACCTGGAAGCTTGGATTTGTCTATCGAGTTGAAAGCAAAAGCGTCTTGCATTGAAAATGTCAAAGAAGTGCTACTTTTGATTGAATCCGGAAGCATATATTTCAACCACGAGTTGAGCGCAAAGCCAAATTGAATCGAAGCTTGGGCGTTTGGGCTCGCGGGACCAACGCTGAAGCCACAAGTGGTGCCTGTTTTCGCACTCATTGGACTGATCGCACTGCGAAGCATTGTATCAGTGCTTGGAATGCCAGCAGTGTGCGTCGTGTTCGTGATAGTTGTGACGTTGAATGAGATGCTTGCGCCAGCATTACTTGCAATAAAATCGCTTTGAGAAATGATATACTCAACCTTGGGAGAGTCGAATTGGACGTTCAAAGAGTTGATACCTTGACCAATCAACCAGGAGACGCCTATCGCCGCTAGTTTGGGGCCCCATATCTGTCCAAACGATGCTGTGTCTTCGTTCAGAATGGCCTTGGTCGCGAAGCAAAGAAAGAAAATCGGCAGTAGCATATCCAGGAACTTGCTCAGAGGCATCTGAACAACAGAGACGAGGGAACCTGAATACGAGTTGTACTTGTCCAAGAGATCCCGTTTGGCTGAATCCGTCAGTCCCTTGGCGTTCAACGTTTTCAAAACTTGACCTCCGATCAGAATGTAGATGGCAATAGCCAGTGACACAATCACCACTGTGGTTGCCAGCAGCACACGTACTCCATAGATCTGTGCCCGGATTAGATGTTGTTGTTTGCTGATCCCACTGGGAGCAATTTTATTGCGATCGATTTCTCGTGACGGTCGCTGCATTTCGAAGCTTGCAACCTTGGGCTTCATAAAGCTCTCTCAACATTCACGCCTGGTGCGAGGTAATCCAGGAATGGAGAGACTGCTTGTGGGTTCATCAACCCAGCAGCCTGAAATAGATATCTGCGATTGGACACGTACGAATCGCGTATGTGCTCATTAAGTTGTCAACGACTTAGCTACATGGTGAACGAGATGTACGAGTTCGTTCGGAGGTTGTTTGACCCTCAATCAGAAATACTCTGCACCATCACCAACGTCGAGAACATCATATCCCATGGTCCGCCAAATTCTCATGCAGTCATTTTTGCTGCGATGCCGAGTTGTGCGTGCGGTTGAGTGCGGTCTCTTTTAGGATTGTATGGCTCCTAATGACCGCGATACATGTCATGAGTGTCGGTTGCTTTGCTGTCGAGAGTTGCTTGTGTTGAGCTTTGATATAAAAAATCAAGCGCGTTTCTCAGACTCAGATATTTCGGTAAATGAACCTCAGAAGTAAAATCCCCGCGAGGTTTATTGTAAAGGTCACCATGGGTTCAGGTCTCAAACAGCTGGGGAGCTGAACTGCACGTAGGTTCGGCCCAAGAGCGACAGACGTGCGCCACTGCACTATCAATCTCACCAGCGAGCAAGTCGCTGCACAGTCGAGAGTTTCTGTTAGCACGCCTGTTCAGCCTCAACAGCTCCCATGACGATCCCTTTGCTGCCGGATGAGACCAATTGCGCCGTGATCACAGCGCAATTGGGAAGATGCTCGAACTTCTAGACGAAATCCAAGAGGTCACAAAGCATGACGGACATCTCTACTTGGTCTACGATCGATATGGAGAGCGTCGATTAGCGGAAGCTAATCACCAGTATGACTACGTTGGATCCGGACTCTCAGTAGCAGACGGGTTGTCCCAGGCACTGACGGGCGGAATCTACTCGTTCATCGCTACGAAAGCGTATTTCAACAAAGCAGAGCTATGGGATGGAATTCCAATCTACGACCAGCAGGTCGTCGATACAACGCGAACACGAGCAACCTACTACGAGAAAGTGATTCTCAAGCAAGTCTTCAACAACACAAAGCTAAATTCGAAGTGGCAAGCTAATCTCAATGCGCTCGCTGGCACCGAACAGGACCTGTTTTGGATTTGGTTAGGCGTTGCTATATTTTGTGGGTGGGCATATTCAGGTTTTGATTTTGGGCTGTTTTAGAACAAACATTTGTGTAACATATTTGAGCAATTTCTAGGTGCAACGTATTTTGTATAGCAAATGGGCATTTACATCTTGAGGTCCATAAACGGAATTCTCATGAGATCAATACCGCCCAGGTTTTTCGCAGAATCGCGTTTTTGCTTATTTCCATGAGCTCATATCTTTTCATTAGTGGGTCACCTGCCATTCTGCTGTAACTGAGGCGAATGTCGGCTGCAGAACTACACAGTGCGTACGATATAAGCTGAAGTTCGTCAAAAATCTTTGCTCAATATTCATGATCCAAAAGCCAAACATCTCATATAGGCCGCCAACTGGATCGTGTACAATATTCACAAGCTACTCGAACACTGATGGCAGTCGCAATGATATTCGCGTCATCGTAGAGTGCCGTTAACTAAGTCGCTCGCAAGTAGGCTGGCGCAAGTGAAAAGACTACCACGGGCCTTTGCGCACTTAATCTTCAGCCTTCGAAAACGAGAGTTCTCAAGGCACAAGAATAACCACGTCACCTGTGAAAAAATTACTGTAACCTCGCATACTGTCGGTAAGTTCGTACAGTAGCAAAACCAAGAGCAGCCATGTTGGATTCCTTTCGGACCTCTTTCGGAAATGGTTTATTGCTGAGCTTCATCGTCGTACAAATAAAAGTATGAGCCAGACGACCTACAGCTAAAATTTCCCGTCTGTAACCCAGCCCATGCTACTGCCAGGTCCAAAGTCACCGAACTGTTGTCGCCACTTGCAATGATCGGCTCTAATTTGTCACAAAGCGGAGTGCCACCGGCGATCAAAGTTGCGTGCTCTAAAAATTCAGCATCCACCCAAACCGGAAGCGACTGTAGCATTGTGTTGGAAAAATCAATGTACTTGATCGACTTGGAGGGTACAAGTGCTTCAGGTAACACAGCTATTGGGTTTCCATTAACCCATATAGAGGAAGCCAACGGATTTGTGAGTACCTTATCTGGAAGCTGTGTAATGGCATTGCCAGATATGGCGATCTGGTGCATCGGCTTTTGCAGTAGCGTGTACGGCACCGAATTAATCGGGCTTCGCTCAAACGTTATAAAGCCATTTCTTGGCCATATATCACTCAAGTTATCTGGTATAGCTGTGAGATTTGTCCAAGCGAATTCAATATCGCTAATCTTGGGTGGGAAGTCGGGTGACAGGAGGCCTAACGGAATTTAAGTTACGTTAGTCTTGACCACAAAGAGAAATACAATCTTTGGGTGATGTGCTGCCGTCAGTGCGGCATCTGCATCCCAGCGAGCAATTGTGGAGTTGTAAGTTTTCACCCCAACTATATTCGGAAATGTCTGTATGCGGGGAGGAACTTCGATATACGGGCAGTTTCGAATGACGATGTAGGAGAGTGTTTGTTCGTTTAATTCAGCCAGGATTGCGTCGACTTCCGTATAATTGCCAGTACTCTCGATGGATATATTGCAGTTGATACGCAGAAACATGCACCCAGCCTTAGTTCCAAACCATGGCCATGTTTGTTGAGCACAATGCGTTGTATTCGACCGAAAGGAAGCATGGAAGTGCAGTAATAAAAGCAAAAATCCCCAAAATATCATAAACATATGGACGATTTTCACAATGCGGAAGCTTAAGTCATGCACTTGTTCGGGGTCACGAGTATTATTGAATTCTTGAGTAATTTGATACTTGAATGAATTCATGTTAGTGTCCGTGCCCAATTTCATTGGTTTGGTACTATTGTTCTGCACATCAACGTCGTTGCCAAGAGCTGGATTTCCAATTGGTTTAATACTGTTGTGAAAGCGATTTCGTTTCTTCCTTTTTCTTTGGTCTGCCGAATACGGGCAAAGTAACGTTTTTACGTCTTGCAGACAGAGAAGGAGACTAACTAAGAAGGTCAGCTCACTAGCAAGATTTGTCCACGAAGAGACAAACACAATGCGCAATTCATTGATCATATTCACAAACCAAAAATCATTCCAGTAGAGCAAACCAGAAAAATCAGTAGCTTCGAAATCGTACTGCGCCCAGTATGGGATAGCAAGTACCACTGGAACACCCACAGTCGATATGAAATCAAACCGATGTCAAAAACGAGACAAAGCAACCGTTCTAGTGGTGGATTGCGTGCAAAAAGATAATTTGTAATGGGAGTTGACAAGCAATTGATCACGATGGTAAGGACAAAAAATCGATTTACTCGCAAGCGCGGAACAAATTGGCTCATACGATATGCTTGAGTGGACTGCAGTATCGTCTCAAAATCTCGCGCGCAACATAGATAATTCCAAAATGCCGCCCTTTGACTCCAAAAAAACAATGCTCATCCGTGAAGAGGCTAACAAAATGAATGATAAAAGCCTTCAGACTGCGGTCTCGACGGATCTGAATTGATTGTCGCGCCCACCAATGGCGTCTTGATGTGTTTCCAAATCTGAAATTTCGGTGCCATGTAGATGATATCAACATTTCGAGAAGCAGGAGACCATGCACTATTGAAATAGCACCATATACAATCGAGACCACACGAAAATTTGATGGCGCCATCGTCACGTCATATGCTTTGAGACTGAACGCAAGAGAAGACAGCGGTAGCTGCATATAAACCCAACATTGAATCCCAAAGCAACCGAAGCACAAAATGTGCATAATAGCTATAGCGATCCACACAATTCTGAATGAAAATGGGGTTAACCACACACAAAAATCATCCTTAAGTTTTCTAGCATCGAAGCGTCTTGCCGCTGCAATATTATCTTGAGCGGCCACGGTTTTTAGTGCTCGTGTTAGCGAGAATGGCGTGCCCTGGTCAGTCTTCATTGTCTTGGTGACGGAGCCACGAAAACAATTCCGAAATGAACCCAGCCTCATCTGATATATGCCTCATGTTGCGCACGCCGATACGGATGAAAATAGATGACTATATCAGGTCGCTAGAACCACTCACTGGAAATAAGTGTGCCATTCCGTTCATAAGCTGGCAATTTTACTAAATAGACAACAATGAATCCCAAGCATCAATGGTAACGCCTTGTAATCATACCAAGCCCTTGCGTTCTCTCTGATTTAATGAGCTTGAAACAAACGCACTTCTAGATAAGGCAACACGTGTAAAGCGTTCAATAGCAAACAGTTGTATTCTAGTTGACCGGCCCTCCCCTTAATAAGGACCTGGCCTTGCCCTGGATTTGGTTTGAAGCTGTTTATTTAATTTGATTGGGATTCAGTAGCAACTGTGAGTGCTTTCACATGCCAGCCATGGTGTTTCTGCAGTGACTTTGATATAATTGATGTTATCAATATATTGTAACTGCACCGTTTTCAATGCAAATAATATGCACAAACGATCGGAACACATATCCATTCCACACAAGTGTGGCTTTCGCCACACTCACCCAAGAGATCGATCTTGGCTAATTCAGTTGCAGCATCAAGATCTTGACTATCTGTAGCACAAATTAATCCGCCTACATCTTGCCATAGATATGGATAACCAGGTTTCCAGCCTTTCTCTTGGAGACGAGACGAATCAACCGCAAAGTACACGATCCTAGCTTAGATCTGTGTGCAAATTTTCTCAAATGCCGGCAACAATTCTTGCTCATGCTTCTTTTTCGAGACCGGAAACGCCAGAGAATAATCAGCACCAGATGCATTGCTGGAGATCGAAGAACTCCATCGTCTCGCCTGTGCATGTACACGGATCCTGGCACAGGTTATTCCCTCCTGACAGCAGATTTTCTTAAGAAAAAGCAAGTCTGTTGTGGTAGTAGTTGTCGACATTGCCCCTATGGTCATGCGAACGTGAAAGATTCAGCTCGACGCAAGAATCGAGATGGCTGAAGTCGTGCTGATGACCGGCATTGATCCGGAAACGAACGTGGTGCCCATTCGAAATATTTCAATGCTTCCACTGTGCTGTTGGCCTCTTCAACATTGCACAAAAGTAACGACTTGGAATCATCTGAGTTCGCTCAAAATCTATAAGCTTGATAACAAATTGCTCAAAGAGGAGGCGCCATATTTAATCCTTGTACAATGGTGCAATTAAGACGAAACGATTAAAAACAAAAGCCTCCATCCTGGGTGACGAGATAACCTGAATAATCTCCCCGACAACGAGCCATGCGGTGGATTTGTTTTAATGATGGTATATTATGTTGAGTGGTCTATTCTGGCTCAACTCTGCAACTTTTACATCACCCACGATTGCAAGCCCAAAACACACAGATGTCGCAGTTGAGTACTGTAATCCAAGTGATGATGTCGGATTTAGATATCCATTCCAGGAAAT
Organism: Elongisporangium anandrum; assembly: GCA_023337935.1. Taxonomy (NCBI): domain Eukaryota; phylum Oomycota; class Peronosporomycetes; order Pythiales; family Pythiaceae; genus Elongisporangium; species Elongisporangium anandrum. The sequence goes on from JAADXR010000673.1 coordinate 10,250, forward strand.
AAAACGCATGTGTGAAATTCGCCACACTCACCCATGATATCGATTTTGGCTAATTCACTTGCAGCATCAGGATCTTGACTATTTGTAGCAGAATTTAATGCGCTCACATCTTTCCATTGGTATGGATGGCCAGGCTTCCAGCCTTTCTCCTGGAGCCGAAACGAGTCGACCGCAGAGTACACGATCCGAGCTTGGATTTGCGTACATATTTTCTCGAGTGTCGGCAGCAATTCCTCTTCATAATCCTTCTTCCAGACAGGGAAAGCCAGTGAATAGTCGGCACCAAATGCGCTCTCCCGCCACGCCCGAATATCCTCAAGGTGAAGATCGCCAAAGACAAGAGTGGAAATCTTTCTTTGCGCAAAGTTGCTTGGCAGTTCTTCTAACGCGGCTCTCAATTTCGAAGAGTACGTTCCTCCTAATCCAACAGCGACGAAACACAGTGGAAGTCCCAGTGCTTTGGCTTGAGCTGCAATCACTGGCATTGAAATATTTTGAACGGGCACAACGTTCGTTTCCGGATCAATACTGGTCATCAGCACGACTTCAGGCATCGGAGGGTTATCACTGCGGGTGGCATAATTAGCGTAAAGCTGACTAAGCGCAAGAAACGAGTCCTTTCCGCCACTCCAGAACATGACCACAAGATCGCGAGGCCCTTCACTCCGACGGCCGTATTCGACATCAGTCGGCCAGAGGATTTCTCCTCCCACAGCAGTTTTCTTTCGCCCTTGAGGCTTGAGAAACACGTTCTGAGCAAGTAGATTCTTGCGTCGGGCAGAATCTTTCACGTTCACGTGGCCATAGGGGCAATGTCGACAACCATTACCACAACAGACTTGCTTTTTCTTGAGAAAATCCGCTGTCAGCACGGAATAACCTGTAGCAGGATCCGTGTACATGAGTTCCTTGCGCTCACAGGCGAGACGATGGAGCTCTTCGATCTCTAGCAGCGCAGCATCTTGCTTCTGCTTTCGTTTGGCTTCAAGGTCGTCTTTACTGGACGTTGATTCTGGAATTTCGTACTGCTTGAATGGGAACTCTGAGGTTGCGCGCCAGTCTCCAGTTGGGTCGTGGACAATATTCACAAGCCACTCCAGCGCTAACAGCAGTCGCTTTGTCGGTCGCGTGAACATGGACGTGCCATCAACCAAGGTGATAACAGGCTGGTCTTTTTTTGACTTGGAAGCAACCACGTCGTTCCACCATGAGCCAACTCGACCACTGCGCACTTCATCTTCGGTCTTGGATAACGACAAACCACACAAAGCAACGATCACAACGTCCACAGATTCGGTGGACTCTGCAGTCTCCACGACTTCGGCGCCTGCGCTTTCAATGATATCGCGCATCCAGCCCTTGGTGCCCAGAAACAGCGGATCGAGCCACTCGACCAGCATCACGCGAGCCTTGCGCGTCTCTTTGCGAGTATCAGCTAGCGTCTTGGCTCTGTCTTGAAGCAGCTTGAGCTCTCTCTGGTGCTGAGTAGCCATGGCATCACCCTGTGCCTCGATGTTGAGTGCTCGCCCCATTTGCTGGAACTGGTCCACAAGCGCCTGCTCCAGGGTGATCGGGTTGCACGTCACGATCTTCGTAATAGGGCGACTATCATCACCACCTTCATACTGGAGCGATAGAAACGGTGGAGGCGCCACGACTGGACAGGTTCCTGCTGTATCGGTGATCGACCGGCCGTCCAGCGTCGTCTCGACGGTCGCGAGATCGATGGAGCACACTTTGCACGTGCTCTGCGTGAAGACCACGTCTGGCCGCAGTTCGACCAACTTGTCGGCGTCTAGGTGATACAACGACGAAGCATCTGCTAGCGCCTGGCGCACCTGCTTGTGCGTGTCGCTGGAGCTGGTGAACGCAGTGCGAGGCGCTGTGAGTACCGGAAGGTCCTGAACGGCAGAGGTGACTGGGTAGTCGCACTCGTGAGACCGCCCGACCAGCACTGGAGGCTGAAGCTTTGGCGCTGTGGCTGCTTGAGACGCCGAGGCGCAGAACTCCAGCAGCGCTGCGACGTTCTCCGTGGCCGACGGGAGCAGAGAGACCACTCGCAGGGCTCGGCTTCGTGCCGGTGGTGCCGCCATCTTGCTTCTGAGCTGCTGGATCTATGTTTTTGGACCGACCTTGTATTTGGGGGCACTGAGTCGTGTATTATTGTATCCCGCCTGTTTGTGTCCCTCAATTCAATGAATTGCCAAACCCTGTCTACTTTAGTATGATGGATGTCTGGGAAGCCATTCCCCAAATCCATTTCTCAAGGCTGAACATCAGCATGAGTGACTGCTGTGAACCTGTTTTCACTCGGGAGAATTTGGTGTGTGCTGCTCCGGTGCTCGCACTTCCGCACGTCGTAACGAGTATCAGCTCCTTCTTGGGACGAATTGATCCGGATTGGACGCTGGAAAGCCAGTCAAAGAGTGGTTTGCTCTGGCGATTGAATCTCTTGGTCCCGTGCGAGTGGACTGGTGTGGGGCGATGGTTTCGCGAGACGCGATTTAAGTATGCGGTGAGAGGCTATATACAACAATAACATCAACGTGCTAGAGTGGTGGTTGGAGCACAATAGCCTTCCAGAAAGCAGCGGAGACCCAGCCACAAAGTTCTTTGTATTAGGTGTTGAGGACGGAGCCTTACAAGTTCTCGAGTGGCTGCGAGTGAAGAGAAAGCTGCCAGAGATTTCATCGGACACCCAAGTTATCTGCCGACACTTGCGCATTGCAGAGTGGATTCATGCGCATGTTCCAGGTCTGCAGCATAACGGACACGACCACGATCGCGCAGCCACTCTCATCCTTCGTCTCTTCGTGGATCTTCTTGTTGAGTACAGTGATGAGATCGCGCACGAGCGCTCCCTCCAACTGGATCAGAGCAAAGTCGGACTTGTGCACCTCCAGAACGCCTTTCACTCCCTGCTCCTGGGCGTCCGTCCACAGCACTGGGAAGACGGACGTCATGCTGTCTGGCCCTGTCTTTCAATTGACATTGAAACCTCTGATTGGATAAAAATACATTTTATAAGTGGCTGGTTGAAGTACCGGTTAACATACCGGTAATCGCATAGTCATCCGATCAAGATTTCGGCTGGATTGGAGATATTCTACTCAATCGAATGATCAAAAGGACTGTAACTCGAATCCAAGTCCAAAATTTCCTCAGACATCAAGGGGATATACATGGCGTCTGATTGCCATGGCATAGCATCTACTTACGCAGACGCAAAGCCTGATCTAACTGCCAGTCCACTCACCAAATGGGCGGTATCGGATATTTCCACCACCTTTGGGTGGGAAATTCGTGGTGCCCAACGATTCATCTTTCTAGGCTGGATACGCTAGAAAGGTAATTGATGTTGCAGAGCAACCTGGGGCGAAGCCGATGAAAGTTGGAATGAAGTGTATTATCTAGCTTTAGCGCTAGCTGTGTCCTACGCTGCGTATCTATGTGCTCTGTCCAGAGCAGCTTGCACTTGAAGCACAAGCTTCAAGTCT
>JAADXR010000674.1:0-13713 GCA_023337935.1 Elongisporangium anandrum
AAGATCAGTGGCCTCACGGGCACGTGCACCAACAAGTACGACATCGTGGCCAACTCGGCCGTGGTCTCGGACTGGACGTTCTCGGGCATCACGGCCACGGCCACCAAGACCGGCTCTTGCTCGGGCGAACCCAGCGGCGTGCTCGTAGACGACGATTTTAGCGGTGCCTGAACAGATTTTAAATGAAACCAAGTGAAGACATATGTAGAGGTCTATCCGTGATTACTGCGAGTGCTTTGAGCGTTAATTTCTCAGATCGCTGTACTTGCGTCTATCTGCTACGGTACAGTGTACAGCGTATAGTTTGGTCTTGAGTCAAGCGTCTCAGGCTTTCAAAGATAGCCCAGTTGGGATTGCACATCAATTGATGAAGAACGACACACACAGGTCACTATTTTGCGCTCTTACGTTCATTTCAGAGAACCACATTGGACTTCCAGCGCTCAGTGTTCTCGCTGGATTTTTTTAGGCGTAATCACGTATGGTTACGGTCGGCCCGTGGTCGACTATACGCATCCGGATAATCGTGGATTGTGGGTGAGGATCAGGAAGTCAGCGCGTCACTCGCTCTTAACACTCGCGCATAAGACACGATGATGGCACATGCGATCCCGTTCGAGCAGTTCCATGGCGGCGACGACGCCAGCATCATGGACGACGCCATGACCGACTTCCTGCGCGAGATGGACGAGCTGGAGGCGCTGGACGGGACGCTCAAGGCCTGCATCGGGAGCCCCACGGCGCCGGAAGACCCGCTGGAGCTCGCGCTGACGCGTCTCGGGAGCGAGAGTGACTCGCCGCGTGAGAAGCCACGGCTACAGAGAAAGCGAATCCACACTGTGCAGACCCGGAAGGAGAGACATGAAGGCCGCGTACGTGAGCTACAGAGCGAGATCGACGGCCTGTACCACCAGCTTAAGAGAACACACGACGCCCAGCAGCAAAAGGAGACGCGCCAATTCAAAGTGGAGGGCGATGGACAGCAGATGGTTGAGGTGAAGAACTGGAAACGCCAAGCCACTCACGAGCGGCTGCTGACGAACCACGCGCAGGAAGAGAACCGCCGACTGAGGAAGCGCATTGAGGCCAACGGGACCTTTACGGACGCCGCCCGACGACTCGTGAGCAAGCAGAAGGATTGCGCTCTGGTGATCCCCGAACGACTGAGCTTTGTGCTCATGGACAATAATACGCGGGTTTACGGTATGCTGAAAGCCAATCTGGACACGCGGTCGCTCCAACTGGGGGTCAATATGAACAGACGGCTGAAAAAGATCACGCAGCAGTGCGTCACAGCGACCATGCAGGCGAAAGAGCCGTGGTTTCCTATTCAGCGGGTTGCTGGCGTGGACTTTGAAGAGTCGCGAATTCTACCGTTCAGCGCCGCTATTTTTAACGGCTCGTTGGCTCGACACACGCAATTCGATACGATCTCGGGCTCCAGCAACGACGTAAGTGGCTCTAATTCGCTGCGAAATGCTCTACGAACAGCGCTAACTTGACTTTCTTTACGTAGGCTGGCGATCAGCTGAGACGTTCGGACGAACCTATGGATAGTAGTTCGAGCTTCGCCATGGATCATGCTTCAGGCAGCAGGGAACTCGAAGGCCGAACTATCGTACGACGCATCGTGAACGAGCAAGGCACGTTGCTCCTGTGGGAGACTATGTCCTACTGGCAGAGCGACGCTTCCTCCAATACGCCAGACCAATCTCCGCCAAAGCGAGCCATGGTGCGCTCCAGTGGCTCTGTCGTGATTGCTGCTTTCAAAGGATATGAAGACACCATGAGCGTGGCGCACTGCAAGATCGGCATTGACATCCACTCACTCGACGGATCGAAAATGAGGAAAACGGATCCACTCGTGAGGAATATCGTTTGCACGTTCCAACGCTTCCACAAGGCCCAGGCCCAGGTCGTGGAGAATCTCGTGATGGACGCGACCATGCTCCTGCAGCATACCGGCAAGAGTGCCAATCGATAGTTCGATAGTTTGCGTTCTGTGTTTTGAATTCGTCTTGTGGTTATGAAGTAATGGAATATTGCATCTTTCTGGGTGCATGAAATGGGTGCTCTTGCCCGTTGTGCAGGCTCTGATGCGTTTGTTTGTTTTCGCGACGGATTGGAATACTTAATAATTGAAACGTCGTCATGAAATCCTCATTTTGCCTCAAGTGAAGAGAGGTGGAGGCACATTGCTTTGCTTGAAATAAAGGATTCTCTTCATGTAGAGCAGTTCATTCGTCAATGGTCGGGGAAGCTAATGTAGTGCTCATTTTAAAAAACGTTATCGGCGATATCCCGCTCAACTTGCCCATGAACAACTTAATCCGCGTGACCATCACAAGGCGACGCTCGAAGCACGTATTCGACAGTGCGAGATGTCGAAGAGCGAGGCTGGCCGATTATCCGCCGAGGAATTAGCTGACGCTTACTGGCCGCAACGAATCGCGCATCACTCTGAATCATCACCACTTAGTGTACTCGCTAGACGTATTCCCTTGTCAGTTCACAATCAAACAAATGCTCTTCGCGCAGGTGCCACCATTGCGTGCACGGCATGCGGTTATCACGGTTTCTAATGTACTCGTCGCTTCTACTCGCGATTTTCTGCCCCAGCATCAACGTTGCCTTTGGTCTGGTGATTTCATCTTGAAGCTTGAGGACGGATCTACCTTCGACCAAGAAGCGTGGGCCACTTGTTCTTCTTGTTGGTGCAACGATCATCGGCGTTGTCCGCACAGGGGTAACAATTTGGTCCTGCTTTCTATGAGGCATGAAGTTCCACGATCTGTGAAGTAGAATTGTGCTCAAGCAGCGAGACTGTAAGCTCGAAAATAGAAGAATTCCTTAAGGACAGTTCGGTCTGGACGGTAGTAATGGCTTCACGTTCTGCTGGTTGGCTGGATTTGCTGCCAACGAAGCATTCACTTGAATGCGATGCAGCGTTGGTTGGTGGATACTCCAAGGTCGGGAGTCCAGCATTGTGCGAGGCAACTCTATAGATCTATGTATACCAGCGAGCAAAGTGCTCCGTTTCGAATGAACCACAGCTTGAAGGTCGCACGTTTGACGATCGGTGGCCTCAATTGGCGTTTACAACAGACATCAGTTTTGGCTGCACCTAGAAATCCAGCCTGAACCCGTTGATGTGTCCGTTCACTCGTGAAAATCAAGCTCCAGTACAATCACCTCATGGCCCCGTGAAGAGTGAGAGCAACAAAAGTGTGGCATGGCAATTGGGGCCTGCAGAAACAATGCGACGGTGCATGGAGAAGGATCGCAGGATGGTAGCCCAGTTTTCCGGTGAGGTGGCTGTTTCTCCGACGTTTCGTTGGATCCCACATTGGGAGCTCGCCCGATTCCTCAGCTGCTTTTCGCTGGTCAACGCCGCTCCGAGCGCTCCACTGACCACTACATTACCGAACGTACAGCCACGCGATCAAATCTTTCCTGCTCTGACGTCAATGGAGGAAAAACGGAACCATGACACCGAATCGCTGGATGCCACGATCCAGGAACTCTTATCAATGATCGACTTCGACGCGCTGGAAGAACTGTGCTCATCTGATGAAGAAATGCAGCAATCAGCAAAGCCGACCATAGAATCCACTAGTTCAGAAGGCAAGCGTGTTCATCATGAGCTGGTCCAAGAGCTGCGCTATGAGATCGACGTTTTAAGACGGCAGAAGGAGGATTTACACGCGAATCAGCATTTACGTGAATCGCTTGACAGACTTTTAAGCACCACAGGCGAGCCAAGTTCGCGTTTGTACGCCTCCGAAGAGAAGAAAGGACTAGCGATCGCGAAACGAGAAAACACGCAGCTCAAAGAACGAGTGCGTGCGAATATCAAGATCATCAAACAAGCCAAAAGCATCCTTGATAAGCAGCACGCTGGTGCTCGAGCTGTATCTGCATCTTCAGTCATTGATGCAAACAAGACATAGTTGCTGTTGTGGTCAATGACAATACGCGTCTTGATTCACGAAGGAAAAGTATCTGGCAAGTAATTCACAATTCACCACAAAGGAAAACAAAATGAATGAGTTCATACAGGTTTCCTTTCTCAACTACATTCGCACATTTCCATTCTTTGGAGCAATGATTTCCATCTCGACCAACTATTCAGTTCCAATCTTGCTTTCCATGAGCTTGTTTTCCACAGATCGAACGTGCACATCAAACCAGCTTTGGCACGACTTGGCAATCCTTCGTACGCGTGGATCGCTTGGTTTTAAAACAGATCCGTCCGCCGCATGCATCGATTTGGAGCTGGACCAGTGCACAATGCTTGCACTGCCATCAAAGTCTGGACACGGCATGATCAAGGAAAACCCGCTGTCACGGATGAGCACTCGTTTACTTGGTACTTGAATATCCTCGTTCGCCAGCCAGTAGAACGTATGCTCCCACAAGAGCATAGTTTCACGATCATTCGCAATCACTCGTAGGATCATTCGTCCTTCCTGCTCCTTCCCATTCGACGCCTGATCGATAGCAGAACTGCTCGAATTCACGTCCCGAGGCTGTCTATTTCGTCGGATTTGGTCGAAAATCTGATAATCACGCACAAACGTCAGCAAAATTCTCGGCCAAAACATTCGTGTACGTACAAGACTGCTCGATCCTGCGTTCGCGTCCAAGTGAATATATCGAGCAGCGGCTTTCCAGATCATCATGACATCAAACGGAATGACTTCGGTCGCTTCAAAGCTCACACCAGCGCCTTGCTGGTGCACGAAAGGGGTCCACAAGTCCACTTTCCTCGAAGGATACAAAAGCCTTTTCATCGCGAGTGTATGAAGCCTCGATCGGTCGACTGAAGACTCCAACTGACCGCATCGCGCGTCTAAATTCGCCTTGAGCGAGCTTAGAATGCGTGTATCGTCGTCAACCAAGAGAACTGTCTGAGCTTTCGGAGCTGCAGGCAGCAATTCCTTCTGAAAAGCTACCAAAAGCTTCGCGTTGTCAACAAGTTGCTGACTCTCAGTGATGATTTGCCTCAGCGATCTGGCCTCGCGCTGCGCCTTCTGCCGTGCGATGCGGGAGGTGACAGCGCGCTGCCTCCAGCTCACTCTGGCCCTTGGGCTCAGAAGCTGCTGGTGCTCATGCAGACGCCGCAAGTGCGTGCGCAGTGTCTTGATCTCTATCTTTAGAGCTTGTACTTTGATAGGATGCCGCATGCGCTTCTTTCCCGCGGTCTTAGTCGATGCTTGCGCCGTCTTCAGCGTACACGGCGGCTCTGGTGTTGAGATTGGGTTTTCCGCAGCTACTACGTCGCTGTCACTGGTGAAGAGCTCTTCCAGCACGGCCAGGTCGCTGAGGAACTCGTCCACAGCTCCCCATGCCTGCGTCGTCGACTCCATCGTCCTCTGATATAATGGTACTGTACCAGTTGTGACAAGTGTGTACCACTCATTCATTATGGGAGGGTGGTGTAATCAAATCCGGTTCTGTTGCTCATCTCGGCTGCAAGTTTACTGCCACGCGAGCTCCTTTTCTTCGCCACCGAAATGTTCATGCCTGTCGTGATCCTCGCCATTAAGAGCATGATCATGGCAGGCACGACGCGTGTCGTGATCATTTAGTCAACGATCTGGAGCCTTTAGAGCTCGAGTTCGCTGGGTGGAAGCTCCACAAGTACGCAAAAACCCAGATCATTCCGAAAGTGTGGTGCCGTGTTTTTCAACATACTGTCACCGTGACCAGCGTCGTGACCAGCGCCAGGCAACGAAACAATTAACATTAATCGCCAGGATGAGGCCGAGTATCTTCATTTTCCAACTATTATCCCACCAAGCGCACTGGATTACAAGTCGAGCTTCATTATGGACAAGCAAGTCGGCCTTGCTTCCGCCCAAGAGATGTTGACGCACGGACCCGACGCCATGCACGAATTCGTGGCCAGCAAGTTGGAAGCTTCGCTCGGGCGCCCACTGCCGCAGATGGAAATCCGCGTGGACCACCTCTCACTGTCAGCCGCCATCGTCGTGCCTGAAAAGGACGCCACCAGGTCCAAGAGGGAACTCCCGACGCTGCCCAACGCCATCAAGAAAGCGTTCGTGGCCTCCAAGAAGCACGAGGTGCACAAGTGCATACTGAAGAGTGTGTCTCTTGTGCTCAAGCCAGCCACGCTCACGCTTGTACTGGGCCAGCCTGGGTCTGGCAAGTCCTCACTCATGAAAGTGCTGAGCGGACGGTTCCCGATGGACAAGAACATCCAGCTGCAAGGCGATGTCACGTACAATGGCAAGAGTCTTCAGTCGGTTCGCAAGAGTCTGCCGCAGTTCGCAGCCTACGTCAGCCAACATGACAAGCACCACCCGATGCTCACGGTCAAGGAGACGCTCGGGTTCGCACACGAGTGCAGCGGAGGCGAGATGGCTACCCGAGCCACAGAACTGCTGTCGCAGGGCACACCGGCGGACAACGCGACTGCGGTCGAAGTCGCCCAGGCCTTGTTCAAGCACTATCCGGACGTTATCATTGATCAATTGGGACTCAAGAATTGCGAGAACACCACCGTAGGCGACGCCATGGTCCGTGGATTGTCTGGTGGCGAGCGCAAGCGCGTGACGACGGGCGAGATGGAGTTCGGCATGAAGTACGCGACGTTCATGGACGAGATTAGTACTGGTCTCGACAGCGCGGCGACGTACGATATCATCAGCACGCAGCGTAGCATCGCGAAGCGGTTCCGCAAGACCATCGTGATTGCGCTGCTGCAGCCGTCGCCAGAAGTGCTTTCGCTGTTTGACAACATTCTGATCATGAACGAAGGCGAGATCGTTTACCACGGCCCTCGCGAGGACGTAATGGATTACTTTGAGCGCTTGGGCTTCGTTTGTCCACCGGAGCGCGACCTGGCGGATTTTTTGCTGGATCTTGGCACGAGCGAACAGTATCGGTACCAGGTCCAGTCGTGGCCGGAACGGCAGCCTCGCTATGCCGGTGAGTACGCCGATTTGTATCGTCAGTCGTCTTTGCACTCGGACACTCGATTGATGCTGGCGAAGCCTCATGAGGCAGAGTTGCTTGTGGGTGCTGAGAAGCACATGGACAAGATGCCCCAATTCCACCAATCGTTCGTGGCCAGTCTGACCACGCTGATACGGCGTGAAAGCTCCGTGATGATCCGAAACAGGGCTTACCTCACGGGGCGGGCTGTGATGGTGGTCATCATGGGCCTTTTGTACGGGTCCATCTTCTACGACGTTGACTTGACGGATATCCAACTGGTTCTTGGCGTCATGTTCGCATCGATTCTGTTTCTCGGACTGGGCCACGGAGCTCAAGTCCCCCAGATCGTGAAAAGCCGCGATATTTTTTACAAACAACGCGGCGCCAATTTCTTCCCGACATCGACGTACGTGCTCGCAAACTCACTCACCCGTATTCCAATGGCAATTCTGGAAACCGTGGTGTTCGGATCGATCGTGTACTGGCTCTGCGGCTTCGACAGCAGTCCTTCATCGTACACCTGTTACTTGCTCATTATCTTCATGTCGAATCTGGTGTTCATGAGCTGGGCTTTTTTCGTCGCGTCCATCGCACCGAATGCCAACATTGGTCAACCGTTGTGCATGCTGACGGTTCTCATCTTCGTCATTTTCGCGGGCTTTATCGTCACGAAGGACAGCATCCCGGACTACTTCGTTTGGATCTACTGGATCAGTCCAGTGGCATGGGCCCATCGCGCTGTCGCAGTGATTCAATATCGATCCAATTCGTTTGACGTGTGCAACTACGACGGTCTAGACTATTGCGAATCGTTCGGCATGACCGTGGGCGAGTACAATCTGGGTCTTTTTGGTGTGCCATCGGAAAAATACTGGTTCGGATATGGTATGATCGCTCTTGTTTGCTTGTATTTGATCTTCATGGCTCTTTCATACGTTGCTTTGGAGTACAAGCGATACGAAGCCCCAAATAACGTGACTGTCAACTCAGCTGAAGACCAGGACGAAATTTATTCGAGTTTGGAAACGCCGCGAACGTCGCCCGAAGTGAAAAATAATACCGCGATCGTGAGCGTGAATGGATCCATCGAAAAGAGCTTCGTGCCGGTTTCCATCGCGTTTCAAGACCTGTGGTACGCAGTTCCTGACCCATCAAACGCGAAACAGTCTATCGATCTGCTCAAGGGGATCTCTGGATACGCGCATCCTGGAACGATGACTGCTCTTATGGGATCGTCCGGTGCTGGCAAAACCACTTTGATGGACGTCATCGCTGGACGCAAGACTGGCGGCACGGTCCGCGGCAAAATTCTTCTCAATGGGTACCAAGCCAACGATTTATCTGTCCGTCGATGCACTGGCTACTGCGAGCAAATGGATATCCACTCGGATGCATCCACATTTCGTGAAGCCTTGACGTTCAGTGCTTTTCTACGCATGGACCGAGCTATCCCTGATAGCCAGAAGTACGATTCCGTGAACGAAGCGCTCGACCTCTTGGGGATGCACGATATTGCGGGTCAAATCATACGTGGGAGCTCGGTAGAGCAAATGAAACGTTTGACAATTGGTGTGGAACTATCAGCGCAGCCGAGTATTTTGTTCTTGGATGAACCGACGAGTGGATTGGACGCGCGCTCTGCCAAAATAATCATGGACGGGGTCCGTTTGGTGGCGAATACTGGTCGAACTGTCGTCTGTACGATCCATCAGCCTTCTTCGGAAGTGTTTTACCTGTTTGACCAACTACTTCTGCTAAAGCGTGGTGGGCAGACCGTTTACTTTGGCGATTTGGGCAAGAATGCAAGTTCGATGGTTGAATATTTCCAGTCGATTCCTGGAGTCGAACCTCTGCCACATGGGTACAATCCTGCGGCTTGGATGCTCGAATGCATCGGTGCTGGTGTTGCCAACATGAATGGCGATGCCACTGATTTTGCGCGTCTTTTCGTGGAGAGCGAGAAGAAGACGGCCATGAACTATGTCATGGAACAACCAGGCGTTGTCACGCCATCTTCTCTTACACCAGAGATGATCTTCAAGAAGAAGCGTGCCGCGAGCAATTGGGTTCAAATGAAGTTTTTGCTCGGTCGATTTTTCGTTTTGTACTGGCGTACTCCCTCATACAGTCTCACGCGTCTCATCATGGCCGCTGTGCTCGCGCTCCTCTTTGGACTTGTGTTCGCCAGTGTCTCATACACGACCTATCAAGGTTTGAACTCTGGTGTTGGTATGATCTTCACTGTGACCGTTTTTAACGGCGTCATCGCTATGACGAGTGTGATTCCTCTAGCTGTGGATGATCGCGCTGCGTTTTACCGAGAGCGAGCGTCACAGACGTATAATGCATTGTGGTATTTCGTGGGCTCAACCGTTGTTGAGATCCCGTACGCTTTCGCATCGGGATTGATCTTCACAGCCATCTTCTTTCCGATGGTTGGCTTCACAGGCTTTGACACAGCAGTGCTGTTCTGGCTCTTCTTATCAGTGTATCTACTGATGCAATCGTACTTGGGATATATCTTTTCGTACGCTTTCCCAAGTCAGGAAGTCGCCACGATCATGGCCATAACGCTGAACTCGCTGTACAACTTGACAATGGGGTTCAGTCCTCCTGGCAACACGATTCCTGGGGGATACATGTGGCTGTATGCGATCACGCCGCCTCGATACGAGCTCTCGATCTTGGCCAGTCTCGTGTTTGGCGACTGCGACAACGAGCCAATTTACAACTCGACTCTGGGAGCGTTCACGGGCGAAGACTCAGGACTTGGGTGCAAGCCATTGACTTCGACTCCGCTCACAGTTGGAGAAGTAACTGTGAAGCAGTTCTTAGAGGGCGTTTACAATATGAAGCACGCGGATATCTGGCAGGATTTCGCCATCTTAATCGCCTTTATGGTCTTGTTCCGAGTGCTTGGCCTCCTGGCACTGCGCTTTATCAACCACAAAATGACGTGAGCGAGATGCGAGATGTATAAAGTTGTTCTTTTTGCATAATATACATACTGTTACCTCGGACTTGAAGGACTTGAACGTACGGTAGTATCTCTGTTGATATGGAAGGCTGCTATCTTGAAGCTTGAAGTTGGACATGCCTTCAGCGTGAGCCTTATTTGCTCCTCGTCAGTTCTGTGGTCACCGGCATTGTGACTACGTGCCATTTTGGTCCAGTAATATATGAAAATTTGGTACAGTTCCAGGAGACGAAGTAGAATTGAGCCCAAGCAACGAGAACGCGTCCGTATAAGTTCGAAAAGTAGAAGAAATCCTTGAGGACAGTTCGGTCTGGACGGTAGTAAAGGGTTCACGTTATGTTGGTTGATACTGTGGCCAACTAAACATTCACTTGAATGCAATGCAGCGTTGGTTGGTGGATGCTGCACCGTTTGAATTGAAGTATTTTGCAATCCTGCTCTATGGATCTGTGGCTACCAGAGAGCATACTGATTCGTTTCGAATGAACCACAGCCTAAAAGTTGCGCGAATGACGATCTGTATTGACGTTGAAAACCGACCCCAGCTTTTTAGTTGCACCTGGAAATCCAGCCTGAACCCACTGATGCGTCCGTTCACTATGAAAAACAAACTCAAGGCCATGAGCTTATGCTTCTTTGAAGAGTAAGAGCAACCAAAATGAGTCCTGGCAATTCCGTCTTGCAGAAACAATGCGACGGTGCATGGAGAAGGATTGGAGGATGGTAACCCAGTCTTCTGGTAAGACCCATTGAGGAGCTTGCGTTTTCCCTCAGCTGCTTTCGCTGCTCAACACTGCTCTGAGAACCCAACTGACCACTTCATTGCCGAACCTACAGCCACGCGCTCAAATATTTCTTGCTCAAAAATCAATGGAGCTAGCGCAGGTCCAAGATACTAAGACGCTGGATGCCACGATCCAGGAACTCTTATCAATGATCGACTTCGACGCGCTGGAAGAACTGTGCTCCTCCGATGAAGAAATGCAGCAATCAACAAAGACGGCCGAAGAATCCATTGGTTCCGAAGGCAAGCGTGTTCACTATGAGCTGATCCAAGAGCTGCGCTATGAGATCGATGTTTTAAGACGACAGAAGGAGAACTTACACACGAATCAACAGCTGCGTGAATCGCTCGACAGACTTTTGAACACCACTGGCGAGCCAAGTTCGCGCGTGTATGCCTTCGAAGAGAAAAGAGGACTCGCGCTCGCGAAACGAGAAAATACGCAGCTCAAAGAGCGAGTGCGTGAGAATATCAAGATCATCAAAGAAGCCAAAAGCATACTTGATAAGCAGCACGCTGGTGCTCAAACCGTATCTGCATCTTCAGCCATTGATGCAAATGACTCATAATGTCTCGGTCGATTTACACAGTGCACGTCTTGCTTTCCAAATAATTCACACCTAATCCGAGCTCGAAAGAGCTTTGCACCAAATTTTAAGATAACTTGATCGTTGATTACTACAGAGTAGTATAAATTTGTGTGCTGGCCGTGCACTCCTCTTTGTTCATTTGCCATTGCCCCTGAAGCAACTTGAGCAAAATATCCAACTAAGTGAAAAGTCGCATCTTGTTTTCCATGAGCTTGTTTTCCACAGATCGAGTGTGCACATCAAACCAGCTTTGGCACGACTTGGCAATCCTCCGTGCTCGTGGATCTCTTGGCTTTAAAATGGAACCGTCCGTCGCTTGCATCGAGATAGAACTGGACCAGTGCACAATGCTAGCGTCGTCGAGGCTCGGGCACGGCATTATTAATGAAATCCCGCTGTCGCGGACTAGCACACTTTGATTGGGTGCGTGGGCATCCTCATTTGCTAACCAGTAGAACGTAAGCTCCCACAAGAGCATAGTTTCACGATCATTCGCGATAATACGCAAGATCATTCGCCCTTCTAGCTCCTTTCCCTCGGAAACTTGATCAATACCAGCACTGCTTGAGTTCACGTCCCGTGGCTGTCTATTTCGTCGGATCTGGTCGAAAACCTGATAATCACACGTCAAAAAGTCGAACTACTAGAGTCATTCCTGGTCGAAATATTAGAGTACGTACATGATTGCTCGGTTCAGCGATGGCGCTCAAGTGAGCGTATTGAGCGGAGGCTTTCCTGATTGCCATAACATCTAACGGGAGGACCTCTGTCTCTTCAAACCTCAACTCCAGGCCCTGGTGCTGCACGAGAGGAGTCCACAAGACCATCTTCCTTGTTGAACGCGACGATGGCCGTTGTAACGCGAGTTTCTGAAGTCGTGATCGGTCGATCCATGTCTCCAACTAGCCGCATCGTGCGTCCAAATTCGCCTTGAGCAAGCCCAGAACGCGTGCACGCGCTCACCTTCGCCATCGCTTTCTGCTGTCGTTCGATCTTCACGAAGTGGTACCACCCAAAGCGGTACACTCACTATAACGTTTGTGGATTTGCCTAAACCACCCATGGCGGAGCTTGAAGTCGTTAACTGGTTAAAAGCCAAGTCGAGTATGAAGTCGACTAAAAACACTCGATTAGTCTGCGACGGATCGCGAGCCTCGTGGCAATCCCTTCGCTGCGTGGCTGCGGAAGAAGACGGACGCGTTGCAAGAGCAGAAGCAAACAGATCAAGAAGCTGCACTGAGCTCCACCATGCAGAAGACTGCAGATGCAGAGCAGAAAGATCCATTTAACAGCTCCATTGCAACGGGAGACTTGAACGAATTAACGACGGCGACCGTCAATGCCTCTCGCTTGAAGAGAAGACGCCAGAAGGATCCCAGCTCCTCTGTTGTACCCAGCGCATCACGCTCTGGCGCTCAGGACGTCCCAAAGGCATATCTCAGTCTGATGGCGCAGATTCTTCGTTTCTTGGCCAGCCCAAATCCTCACGTAGGTCACATCCAGAAGGTGCTGTCGTGGCCTCCATGTCTGCGTCCTCCTGTGGCGCCATGGGATTGGGTGTGGGCAATGGCCCAGCGGATAGTTGTCTTGGGAGGCATAGCGGAAAATCGGCCGCGCTGTGAGATTTCATGCAAGAAAACCCTTTCGGTACTGGTGGATGTGATCACGATGGCGGTCGTAGTCATCGTACCGGCCGTGACGAAGAGGCCGACCGAGGTCCCAGCAGACGCGAAAGAAATCGTGGCGTTGATCACGGGTTTCAGGCAACTGGAGTTAGCATTCGTTGGTCTGCTTCCTGTCGCCATGGACAAGTAGGTGGATGTATGGCTTCTATCTAGTCCCTTTGCCCAGTGAACTCACTGCTTTGCATTTCAGATATGCCACGTGGCTGGAAGTGCATCTCAGTGATCAGTTCCCACACGTTCAAGAATAATGGAATGCGAAACACTGTCAGATCCTGCTCAATCGCCTGCGGTTCGCACATCTGCTGGTGCAATTGGAGACGTGGGATGAGAATGGAGTTAGCCCGAATGATTTGGACGTTCTTCTCTTCTGCTTCCAGCAGACGTTCTTACTTGGCAAATCATTGTGGGATCTCTCAGCGGACCGAACCGATCGCCGATCTATTGACCTAATCGAAAAACTATTGTCAACATCGGATGCAAACAAGCAGGCTGAGCGCCTGGCGCTGGTGGCTGGCTGGGACAATGTGCTAATGAATGCAAAAGCTCAAAGCGAGAAAACTATGCTGGGCTCTCAGTTTCTTCCGGTTCTTTCTACGCTGGAGAACTCCGGTTTGAGCACTTTAAGACCGATCATTTCTCCAGGAGAAAAGGCGTCTAGTTCAAGTGGAAAGCGAAGGCGCGTCGAACTGGTTTCAAGCAACAATCAGCCAGAGA
>JAADXR010000675.1:0-13711 GCA_023337935.1 Elongisporangium anandrum
AACAAGAAGTTCGCGTCGGACGCCGTGGCCACCATGCTCTTCGAGTTCCTGCACGTCCCTGATGCGCGGCTCTTGCTCTTCACAGACCATGGCAACGCCAACGCCAGCACCGTCGAGGTCTACGCGACGCCGCCGCCTCGATTGTTCGCTCCGCTGGGCGAGCCAAGTAGCAGCAAGCGCTCATCGCAGGCGCCGCCCATGGTCTGCGTCTTGTACATGATCAAGACCCGCAAGGCGCCCGTGAGCATGGACAAGTTCCACGAAGAGATACTCTCGGGCACGCTGGAGAACGACGCGCTCACGTCGCTCGCGCTCTTGCTGCGCGAGATCTTCGTGCCGTTGATCGGGAATCCACGCAACCAGCGCGCATGGCCCGAGATGGTCACGAACTCGATCATCAGCAACGTTCACGGGTTCTACTCGAGTCTGCAGATCACGGTGGGCCAGACTCGCGGAGCCACGTGCCTGCCGCTTCCCTGGGACCAAGTGCTGACCGAAAACAACAACTCCTCGGCGGCCATGCTGTCGCCCAAATCGCTCAGTGCTGCATCATCTGCTCCGCTGGTGAAAGACCAGGTGCATGCCCTCGAAGGCTGCCTCATCACGTGGACCAAACAGATCAAGAACATTCTGAAACAGGACCCGGAATCCATTCTGAGCAAGAAACAGCCAGTGCACCAAGGTCCCATGGAGGAGCTGCGCTTCTGGGCGGCTCGATCGAGAAACCTCAACTCCATCTTTGCGCAGCTGCAGTCCGACAACATTCGCAAGGTGTTACAGTATCTGGATGCCTCTAAGAGCACGTACAACGTGCCATTCGCGAAACTTTGCAAGGAAGTGTTCATCGCACGCGCCGAAGCGAACGATAATATCCACTTCCTGCATCCGCTTGCAAAGTGGTTCGATCAGTTGATCAATGCCACGGACTTCCCGAGCATTCGCGACCTGTTTCGGCCGATTTGCCATTCCATCTTGCTGGTCTGGAAATGCAGTCGCTTTTACAACACGCCCACGCGGCTTGTGGTGCTGATCCGCCAAATCTGCAATGAGATCATCCGAAAGGCCTTATCGTACCTGAACGGCCGGATCCTGTTCGACTTGATCAACCAAAATGACCTGGAGCAGGCCAAGTCGATGTTGCTCTTGTCTCTGCAAGTATGCGCCCATTTCAAGAGCGTTTATTTCGACTACAAGGCCAAATCGGTGATCGAGGTGCCCAATAACCCCTGGCGCATTCAAAACAACGCCTTGTTCATTCGTCTGGACTCGTTTTTGGAGCGTTGTCACGACGTATCGGAGCTCACGCAGACCATCGATCAGTTCAACAAGCTTGAGCAGATGGAGATCGGTGGCACCAAAGGCAAGACGCTCACTACCAGCGTGCATCAAATCTATTCAGATTTCCAGGAGACACTGCTGCAGATGAAAGGCGTCCATTACGACCTTATGGATCTCGATGCCAAGCATTTCGAGGACGATTTTTACGCTTTCCGGTCGAAGAACAAGGAGCTGGAGCGACGACTCGCGTCCGTAATCAACCAGGCTTTTGATGATGCGAAGACAATTATGGGTAGATTCAAGTGTCTGGATTGCTTTGATGAGCTGTTAGATCGACAGATCATCAAAAGCGAATTGGAGCAGAAGCACACGTCTCTGATTGCCTCGTATGCTGCTGATTTGCACACAGTGCAGCAAATCTTCATCGAGAACCGAGAAAGCCCGCCGATTCCGCCTAATCACCCTCCGTTCGCGGGGGCTGTGACCTGGTGTCGAGGCTTGGGCGAGCGCATTCGGTTCCCTATGGAAAAGCTTAAGCAAATCGCACCACGGATTGTCCTTGAACGAGATGATTCAAAAGAAGCCATGAAAATGTACACCAACGTCATGGCCATGCTGCAAGAATACGAAGTGCAAATGGTCAAGCAATGGGGTATCTCCATCGAGACATCGTCCAAGGCGAAGCTGAAGCTACCATTGATTCGACGTGATGTTCTAGCTCTTAACAGCTCTGCAAGTAATAATGAAAACTCAGCTGGTGCAGGTGCTGCTGTGCCGCAGACTCCACCTCCTTCGACTCCACAGCAGGGAGCTGCAGGCGGGACCCTGTTTGTGAACTTTGACGCCGCACTGGTGCAATTGCTGCGGGAGGTCAAGTATTTTCTACTGTTGGGGCTTGAGATTCCGGAAGATGCGCTCGCGATCTACAAGCGAGCTGAAGTGTTTCGTCGCCAAACTGGGAATCTTGAGCTGATAGTGGACATGTACAACACAATTCACAGCACATTGCTGCCTGTTGAGAAGCCGCTCGTGAAAAACTACCTCGACCGCATGGACCAGGCTCTAAACAAGGGAATGAAATCGCTCAACTGGAAATCGCACGGCATCGATCTGTTTCTGAAGGAATCCATGTCGGATGTGAACGAAGCTAATTCGCTATTGAATCAAATGAAAGCGCATCATACACGCGTCGCTGAGCTGCTGGATGCTTGGAACGCTCCTCCGCTTCTCTTTGACCGCAAGACGAAGGCGCTGACGCTGGTAGAATTTGATGAACTGCAGAAAGGATTGTGTCAGCAAAAGTATCATCTCATCAAAGAAGGGGGTAATGAAATCCATCGCCTACTCAAGGACACACTCAAATGCTTGCGCGTATCGCAAGGTAGTCCTGATTGGCGTGCCTACGTCGATTATATCAGTGGAATGGTTGAGGACGGCCTGACGCGTGTCGTTCTGAAGTCACTCGGGTACCTTCGCGATCAACTGGATCCCAAGCGTATTGAGCACGAAGACTTATCAGCCTTGATTGAAGTTGAGCTGGATTTGTACGGTAAAGACATTGTTTATTTCCCGACAATCCAATCCACTGGTGCGAAAAATGGACTTCGAGATTTAATTATGAGACGGATCGAAGCGATTTTATCGTGCGCGACGGTGTTTAAACGACTGGATAGTTCCGAGGGCTCCTACTTGAAAGAAATGCGAGAAAATGTGCAAGTGCAATGCCTGGTCGCTGATATATCAAGCTTTCTAGACCAAAATGAGAAAGCCTGCGCTACATTTCGGATGAAGCTCGTCAAGTACGAGTATCTCTGGACTACAGATCTTCCGCAAATGTTTGCGGAGTTTCTGCTGTCGGCATGGCGGCCTTATCCAAATACATCTGAGCTGGTTGGAAACGATCACTTAAAAGTATCGGTACCTTCATCTCCACCAGTTGTTGGTACTTTAGTTGCCAGCTCAAATGCGCTGCCTCCGCCTCCAATGCCAGCACAGCTTTTGGAGATCAAGCGGTTTGAAGAAAAGATCCATTTCTTCTTAGCTCTTCAGAACGAAATATCGGAATCCAAACATGTCAAAGACGTTGGATTTGTGCGTGTGAACTCGCTTCCGATCAAGCAGGCACTCTCTACATGGGTTACGAAATGGATCTATATGTTCACGCAGTACCTTCACGATCGCGTGGTGAATCAAGTCACGTGGATCGACATGTTCATGACCCGCGTGAATACTGGTCTGGACCAAGAAATCTCGCTGGATTCAAGTGGAAATGCAGAGCAAGACAAGCTTGCGCTTATGAGCTGCATGCATCATATTCGTGATGTCCGACGCCTCATGCGCGAAGACCTACTTGTGAACTTTACGCCGCTGAAGGATATTGTTGCGTTGCTCAAGCAAAATGGCATTGCATTGGATCTCTCTTACGTTGGAAAGGAAAATGTGTTGGTGTTCTTAGATCAAGCACCACTTCGATGGGAGGCCATGGTAAATAAAACTTTCAAGAAAAAAGAGCTGATCCAGCCACTGCAGAATCACATGGTGGAATCGATTCGCATCGAAATCGTTGATTTCCATCGGCGCTTGACTGTGCTTAAAGAGGAATTCAAGACCAATGCGCCTTTCCAAGCCCCTCAGAGCAGCCAGGAGATATCAGACGCCTACGACAGGCTTGATGCGTACCACATTAAGTTAAGTCAGGTCGAGCAGGAAGCCGATCGACTGCTGGAGCTAGAAGACATGTTCGAGCTGGCTCCAAGCAAGCACGATGTGCTCACCAATATTCGTGCTGATTTTGTGCTGCTCAAGCTTGTTTGGGATCTGGTGGCTCTATTGGATGCCATATACGTAACCAAGTGGCAGCCAACGCCGTGGCATGAGCTTGTTGTAGATGAGTTCATGGAGGAACTGGATGAAGTTGAGCGATTACGTCTTCAAATCCTGCCTTTGCGTATTGTGAAAGAGTGGTCGATCTATCAATATCTGGATCAAAAGCTGCAACAAATGGTCGTGATTTTACCATTGGTCAAGAGTTTACACTCGCCTGTGATCCGTGAGAGACATTGGAAGAACTTGATGGTTTTTACGAGAAAGCACATGGACGTCACGATCAGTAGCAACGGAACAATCACGAGTAACAGTGCTGCAGGTGGCAGTGGTGGAAATAATGTGCTCAAGTTTGAAGATGTCCTACGACTCGATTTATTCCGATTTGTAAATGAAGTGAATGAGCTGATGGAGATTGCGAGTCGAGAATTCAAGATTGAGCAGCAAATGCAGTCCATTGAGTACATGTGGAATATGTTTCAGCTGGAATTTGTGCCGTACAAATCGGCTGGTAGCGCATCGAGCGCAGGGATCAAGTCCGTTGCTCGACGTACTCCAAGTCCAGCGCCGGAAGATCCGTCTCAGACAAGTAATGTCCTACCTGCAGATGCTGAGAGCGAAGTGAAAGAAGAAGGTGACTTGCTGATTCTAAAGCCACCAAATGCGATTATAGAGTGTCTCGAAGAGCATCAGCTCCAGCTGCAAACCATGGCTGGAATGGGGAAATTTGTGGCGTATTTCAAAGATAAAGTTTTTGAGTGGCAACAACGTCTTGGAAATGTCGACGTGATTTTGAAACTATGGATCACACTTCAGAAGCAGTGGTGCAGTCTAGAGTCCATTTTTCTTAGTGCAGCTGGTGACATTCAGCACCAACTTCCAGCTGAATTTCAGCGATTTCAACACGTGGATGAAGAAATCAAAGAAGTGTTTCTGGATGCTCAGATGTCGCCATCAGTCTTGACGGCTTGTTGTCAGCGTGAAGGACGCGAACAAATGCTTAGAGATCTTCAAGGAGAACTGGAAGTTTGCCAGAAAGCACTGAATCAGTATCTTGACGGGAAAAAGGATATGTTTCCACGATTTTACTTTGTCTCAAACGCCTCACTGCTGGAAATTCTATCGAACGGAAATTCCCCACCGCGAATGCAACCTCACTTTGGCAATTGCTTTGATGGCATCCAGTCCTTTGAATTTGATCTCGTGCATCCGAATACAGTGGCGAGTACTTCAACCTCAATACAGCCGCCCGCGAGACGAAAGACGCTTTCGGCTTCCTCATCAGCGACAAAACTCGAGCGGTACTTAGTCATGGCGATGATTTCGAAAGAAGGCGAGATCGTGCGCTTCATGGACTCGCATTTAATTCATGGGGCCGTTGAAAGTTGGTTCAATGACCTCGTGACAGTCATGCAGGACACTCTACGGCAAAAGGTCTTGGACGCAGTTGAGAGCAGTGCTTTATGGAGCATCGACTGCGCTCGGCATGTGTGGGTTTTCGACTACCCAGCTCAAGTAGCTCTTCTCGGCAGCCAGATCGTGTGGACCGAAGAAGTGGAGAGCGTGCTGGAGGAGTTTGAAAATGGGGCTGAAGATGCAATCAAAAAGTACTGGGATGTATCGACCGTTCGACTGGAAGAGCTCATAAAACTTGTTCAGGGAGAGCTTGGTACATTAGACCGACAGAAGATCATCACTCTGATCACGGTGGACGTGCACGCCCGCGATGTCGTGCAATCTCTCATCACAAAGAAAGTGACGAGCTCTCTCGATTTCCAGTGGCAATCTCAGCTTCGCTACTATTTGGCCACTGTCATGACGAGTACGGGCCAAAAGAAAGAAGTGCACATCAAAATTTGCGACTTCCAGTCGTTCTACAGTTATGAGTACACTGGTAATTGCGGCCGCCTCGTGATCACGCCTCTCACTGATCGCTGCTACGTAACACTAACGACGGCATTGAGACTCTCCCTGGGCGGGGCACCGGCTGGCCCTGCAGGGACTGGAAAAACCGAGACAACGAAAGATCTCGCACGCGGAATGGGATTGCAATGTTACGTTTTCAACTGCAGTGATCAAATGAACTACAAGACCATGGCCGATATCTTCCGAGGTCTCGCTCAGACTGGCGCGTGGGGATGCTTTGATGAATTTAATCGCATATCAGTCGAGGTGCTGTCCGTTGTTGCGACCCAAGTGAAAACCGTTCTGGATGCAAGTAGTTTGCTTGCATCAACATCTGTTCGAGCCACTACTGCGAGCACTATGAATGATCCGTCGTCCTCGTCATCAAGTGGGCATGATTCAAGCAGCTCTTCAACATTGGCATTCCCGCTGACGCTGCCTCGCGCTGGTACCTGCGATTTCTTTGGCAAAAGCATCACGCTAATGCCCACGGTGGGCTTTTTCATCACCATGAATCCGGGTTACGCTGGACGCGCCGAGCTCCCCGAAAATCTCAAAGCGCTCTTCCGCTCATGTGCTATGATCAAACCCGATTTGCAACCGATTTGCGAAAACATGCTGATGGCTGAAGGATTCCTCAAGGCTCGCGTGCTGTCTGTCAAATTTGTCACTCTTTACGACCTCAGTAGTGAGCTGCTTTCGAAGCAAAAACATTACGATTGGGGTCTCCGTGCAGTCAAGTCGGTGTTGCTAGTTGCGGGAAGTCTGCGACGCGCGCAATCTGCGTTATCAGAAGAGATCGTGCTCATGCAGGTCCTGCGCGATTTCAACACACCCAAGCTTTTACCATCAGATTATCCCGTTTTCTTGGGCTTGCTCAATGATTTGTTTCCCAATGTAAAGCTCCCTCGAACGGGCAGCGACCCTATGAAGGCGAAATGCGTAAATGCATGTGCACAATTGAAGCTACAGCCTGAAGAAGGATTTTTGAAGAAGGTGATGGAGTTCGATGATGTTTTGAAAGTTCGGCACAGTGTCATGTTGATCGGGCCAGGTGGTAGTGGCAAAAGCACTATATGGAACACGCTTGCGATTTGCCACAATATGTCTGAGAATGGTGTGCTGAATAAGCCAGTGACTGTGTTTGAGAGTGTTAATCCGAAAGCCATTTCGGCTGACGAGTTGTACGGATATATGACGCTGGAAAATGACTGGAAGGACGGCGTTCTCTCCTGCATCATGCGCAATATGTCCAAGGGTATTGTGCCCTTCCACGAGTTGCAGACGTATAAGTGGGTGGTGCTGGACGGAGACATTGATGCCGTTTGGATTGAGAGTATGAATACCGTCATGGACGACAATAAAGTTCTCACACTCGTGTCCAACGAGCGTATTCCTTTGACCGAATCTATGCGGCTTGTCTTTGAAATTTCGTCCTTAATCAACGCTACTCCAGCAACTGTATCGCGTGCTGGTATTATCTACGTGAACGACTCCGATATCGGGTGGTACCCGTTTGCAGACTCATGGGCACAATCTCGCAAAAGCGCTAGTGAGTGCGCGGTCTTTCCTGGGCTATTCAGCAAGTACATCGACTCTTTCTTGGCTGTTTTACGTGATATGAAGTTGCAGTCAATCGTGCCCATCGTTCCTATCGCAATGGTGGAAACTCTTTGCAGATTACTTGATGGACTGCTAAGTTTAGTCAATGAAGCTGAGAAAACCCCTGACCTGCTCGAAAACGCGTTCATTTACTGCTCGCTCTGGGCCTTCGGCGGTGCACTCGACGAAGATAGGCAAAGTGACCAGCGCAAAATATTTTCCAACCATTTCAAGAGCATCGCTCGATACAAAATTATTCCGGCAACGACAACTACGTCCACGACAGGGACAGCAACAGGAGAGGCTATGGCTAATGGTAGCCTATTTAATATGCACTTTGATGTATCTCGAAATGAGCTTGTTCCTTGGCTGGATAAAATACCAGCAGCGGTTTCAGCTGGAGATATCCCGCTCCAGTCGGTCATGATCCCAACGCTCGAATCCACCCGTCTGCAGTGGCTTTTGGATTTGCTGGTGCGTCGAGCTTACCCAACGCTCTTTGTCGGTAGCAGTGGATCTGGAAAGTCCGCTCTTGTTCACTCCTATCTGAAGAATCTCGATGACGAACTTCTGTTTGCGTCGATAAATATGCATCACTACATGGACGCACGCCAGATTCAGCTCCGGCTTGAGCAGTACGTGGAAAAGCGTTCGGGTCGCGTCTATGGGCCTGTTCAAAATCGGAAGCTGATATATTTCCTGGATGATTTAAATATGCCGTTTGCAGAGCATTATGGCACCCAAACGGCTCTCGCATTGCTGCGACAGTATATGGATTACAATGCCTGGTACGATCGACAAGACCTAACTATAAAAAAAACGATCCAGGACGTGCAAGTTCTGAGCTGCATGAACCACAAAGCGGGCTCCTTTGTGGTCAATCCTCGATTGCAACGCCATTTCTCAACGTTTGCCGTCAATATGCCTTCGAGACAGGATATCACCACAATCTACTCTACGCTACTCACGCAGAACATGGTGAACTTTGCGGACAAGATCCGAAAGTTGATCCCAGTACTGGTGGCCGCATCTATTGATTTGTACACTGATGTGCGCAACAACTTCCTCCCAACTGCGACCAAGTTCCATTATATATTCAGCTTGCGTGAGCTTGGAGCCCTTTTCCAGGGCCTTTTGATGGCACGACCTGAGTCGTATTTGAACAATTCGTTGCGTTTTTGTCGTTTATGGCTTCACGAATGCTTCCGCGTATTTAGTGATCGAATGGGTACGTTTGGTGAGATCCAACGATTCACAGATATGGCAATAGAGCAGACGAAAAAGCACTTGGAAGAAGACCAGACGGAACTGTTCGAGGGTCCGTTGATCTGTGTGAACTTCCTTAATGAAGGCAGTTCGGAGTCCAGTTCTGTTGCTGACAATGAACAGGGAAATACGGGAAAAGTCTATGTTCCTGTGGCTGATAAGGCTCAGTTGACTGCTTGCCTGGAGCTGAAACTGAAAGAGTACAACGATACTCACCCTGTGATGAACCTGGTTTTGTTCGATCAAGCACTGGAGCATGTTTCACGCATTGTTCGTGTTTTATCAAGTCCACGCGGGAATGCGCTTCTCATTGGCGTCGGGGGATCTGGCAAGCAATCGCTTTCTCGTCTCGCGGCCTTTATCTGCGGGTATGCACTCATGACGCTCCAAATTTGCTCCACACCAAACTACGGCGTCAGCGAATTGAAGGAAGACTTGAAACAAATCTACCGGAAGGCCGGCATCCGCCCTGCAAAGCCTATTGTTATGCTCATTACCGATTCGCAAATCATCGATGACCATTTCTTGGTGCCTTTGAATGATCTGCTGACGTCTGGCTGCATTGACGATTTGTTTTCGAGTGAAGAAATGGATGCAATGATCGGATCTCTGCGTCTTGAGGCTAAAGCACGCGGCATCCCAGACACAAAAGACCATCTGCAGGAATTCTTCTACGATCGCGTGCGCTCGAATTTACACGTAATTTTGGCACTATCGCCAGTCGGTGCTGATCTTCGCGTTCGGTGTCGAAATTTCCCGTCGCTCGTCAATTGTTGCACCGTGGACTGGTTCCACGCGTGGCCGAAAGAAGCCCTTGTCGATGTATCGTTCCAGTTTTTAAAAGATATCGACCTGGCAACCCAGGCGATCCAAGAGAACGTGTGCCACCACATGGCTGATATGCATCTCTCAGTGACCTCAGCCAGCGTACAATACGAGAAAGCGGTCGGTCGATACAATTACGTCACCCCAACGTCATTTCTGGAGCTGATTCGCTTCTATCGCAGTTTATTATCGACAAAGCGAACGGAGCAAACGATCAAAGTCAAGCGCTTGGAAGTTGGGCTAGCGACTCTGAAGAAAACAGCGCTTGACGTTGCAGACCTGCAAGAAGAGCTCAAGAAGACAATGAAGAAAGTTGATGAGCGCAAGAAGGCAACTGATGCGCTACTCGAACAAATGGGCAAGCAGCGTGGAGATGCCGAGTTAAAGCAGCGACGGGCGGATGAAGAACGAGCCAAGGCTACGAAAGCAGCTGAGCTTGCATCAAGCATTGAAGCCCAAGCTGCAGTCGAATTGGCAATCGCGAAGCCCGCACTGGATGCTGCGCAACAGGCTGTAAACTGTTTGAACAAGGCGTCCTTGACTGAACTAAAATCAATGGGTAAACCGCCTCCTGGTGTGGAAAAAGTTACGGCTGCTGTGCTCATGATGCTGAAGAACGAAACCAAGAACTTCAGCTGGGATAATGCTAAGAAGATGATGGCTAAGATCGACGTGTTCAAGCAGTCGCTCGAGCAATACGACAAAGAAAATATTCCACCAGAGATCGTGGCACGCGTGGAGCCGCTTATCTCTGAAGATCCCAATTTCAACTATGAAAAGATGAAGAGCAAATCATTAGCCGCTGCGAACTTGTGCGTCTGGGTCATTAACATCATCACTTTCCACCATGTGTACGTGCGCGTGAAGCCTGTGATGGATACGCTCGAAGAAGCTAAGCACACTAAAGCAGCTGCGGATATCGAACTCGCAATTGTTCAAAAGCTGGTAGCAGAAGTGGAAGCTCAAATCAACGCTCTTCAAGTGTCATTTCGAGAAGCGACAAATGAAAAAGCGAAGGTCGAAGCAGAGGCCCACGCTTGCCAAGAGCGTCTGTCGCTTGCAGAGCGTCTTGTGAATGGCTTGGCTTCCGAAAACGAGCGTTGGTCTCGAGAAATTGATGTTTTGCATGCCAGTGAAGGGACACTGATTGGAGATACCCTGCTCGCAGCGGGCTTTGTGAGCTATATTGGCGCGTTTAACTCCAGCTTTCGCTCAAATCTATGGAAAAACACGTGGCTGCCTGATTTAATATCGCGTGAAATTCCCATCACGATAGGTGGAGGAGTAAACATCAGCCCAGATCGAAACGAAGACACTGGTGGTGCAAATTCATCTTATACGACTGGAAACAGTATGGAGTTGGGCATGGATGAAGGAAATTCTGAGTCTTCGACCATGAACCATTCCCAAGCAGACCATCGCGACGATGCAACTACCCGGAACGGAGTTGATCCGTTAGATATGCTGAGCAATGGAAGTTCAGTTGCTCAGTGGATGAATGAGGGACTACCGGCTGATCGTATATCGATTGAAAATGGTTGCATTATCACGTCTTGTGCGCGCTGGCCGTTGCTGGTAGATCCGCAACTGCAGGGAATGACGTGGCTGCGTGCTCGCGATTTTCGTCAGGGAATAAGAACGCCACACGCTGAGCAAACCGGAATTAAGGAAGATTCCACTGCCATGCAAGGTGAAAGTGACGAAATATCACCACTCGTGATTATTCATCCGTCGCAGGACCACTGGATGAAAACTCTGAAAAACGCCATCTCGAATGGGCAAAGCGTGATCATGGAGAACCTTGGTGAGAGTATTGATGCTTCCTTAGAGCCCGTGCTTATGCGTCAAGTCTACCGAAAAGGTCGAAACTGGTTCCTGCACTTTTCAGCTGAGGAAATCGAATACGATCCTAACTTCCGTCTGTACTTGCACACGAAGCTGCCGAATCCGCACTACAGACCCGAGATCTTAGCATACTGCACCTTGATCGACTTCAGTGTCACGGAAAAAGGATTGGAAGATCAGCTGCTTGCCAATGTTGTGAATCTGGAGCAACCGGAGTTGGAAAAGCAAAAGCAGCAATTGCAGCAAGAGTTCAACGGATATCAGATTCAATTGCTTCAACTCGAGACACAGCTACTTGAGCGGTTATCCAATGCACCCGAGGATATTCTTTCGGATGTAGCTCTCATTGAAGGGCTTGAGCAGACCAAGCAAACAGCTAATGATGTGGCGCGTGCGGTGCTCAAAGGCCGAGAGGCTGAAAAGGAAATCAATTTGGCTCGTGAAGTATATCGTCCTGTGGCGCATGAAGCCAGCATGATGTATTTCCTCATGGGCCAGCTCTGCAAGGTCAACCACATGTATCGGTATTCACTCGAATCGTTTATGACTTTCTTCTACGTGGCCATGGACAGTGTGACTCCAGCTTCAATTCAACGCGACCTGAGTGATGCAGGAGGTACGTATCTAGCCTCGATTGAGCGTGTTCCAGTTCTTCAAGAGGCATTGCGATGGACTGTATTTTCCATGGTATCTCGTGGGCTGTTTGAAGACCATAAGCTTCTTCTTCTCACACAACTGGTGCTTTTGCTCTTGCGTCGAAGAATTATCGGGGCTAACAGTGGGTATAACGAAGAAAACGCTCGCTTCCTACTACAAGGACCCAAGCTCGTGGGACCTGAAAACCCCATTCCGTGGCTGAGCGAGTCCCAATGGCAATCTTTGCAGGCACTGATCACGTTAGAGCCGTTTGAACGCTTCGTGGCCGACCTTGAGGAGTCCGAAGCACGGTTCAAAGAGTGGTACAATAGTCCATACCCGGAGTCGGAGAAATTGCCGTTGGATTGGCGCGATCTGGACAAGACCGCTCCTTTCCTGAAACTTTTGGTTGTGAAATGTATGCGTCCAGATCGAGTTACACAGGCTATCGGTAATTTTATCGGCATGATTTTGCCGAACGGCAATCAATATTTGACGTGCGATGGCCAACTGAACAGCTTTTCGATCCTTAAAAGCGCCTTCCGAGAGAGCACACCGTGGACACCCATGTACTTCATCCTGTCACCTGGTACGGATGTAGTCGCTGACGTAGATAAGCTAGCCGTACAGGACCAAGAACGAATCAAGGGCGTGGACTACCACAATATCGCTCTTGGACAAGGTCAGGAGCAAATAGCCATGAAGGTCTTGCAGCTCTCAGCAGAGAATGGACACTGGGTCATCCTCAACAACGTGCATTTAATGCCGAAATGGCTTCTGATTCTGGAGAAATGGCTCGAGCAGATCGCCAAGAGCAGCAAATCGGAGTCATATGTGTCCTTGCGAGCGAACGTGGACAACCTGAATGGACGATCGCAATCGATCGTGGCCAGTACTGGTGGTCTGCACCCAAGTTTCCGATTATTCATCACGAGCGATCCGTCGACAAATATCCCCATCGGTCTTCTTGAGCGCTCCATCAAGCTCACGAATGAGCCACCCACCGGACTGAAAGCGAACGTAAAGCGCGCCTTTTGCTGCTTTAACAAGGTCCAAGTCGATGAGCTGGAGCCACGAACGCGATGTATTCTCTTTGCGATGTGCTATTTCCACGCTCTGATGCTCGAGCGCAAGAAGTTCGGATCGCAGGGGTTCAACTTGGTATACCCGTTCGCAGCGAGTGATTTGATCGCGAGTAGCACAGTGCTCAAGAACTATATGGAGAACGCTCCTGCGCGTGTACCGTGGCAAGATCTGCGGTATCTGTTCGGGGAGATCATGTATGGCGGCCACATCGTGAATGAACTCGATCGACTGGTGTCGTCAACGTATCTGAGCTATTTCCTGCGTGACGAGCTGCTGGAGGAATTATCGATGGTTCCATTTGCAGACTCCCATGGCGGAAGTGGTGGCGGAAGCGAGTCCAGCTCTGCCGCTGGCAATAGTGGCGATGGAAACGGAGCTGGATCAGCTGGCGGAGGTAATGACGGTGGCAGTGCGCTCCACCAGCGTCGCGAGTTCTTAGCGCCCA
>JAADXR010000676.1:0-13703 GCA_023337935.1 Elongisporangium anandrum
ACTTGAGCTTGGAATTCACGCTGAAGCTCAAAGTGTTTGCGTCAGTGTGGACGCCGACGTACAAGTTTGATCTGAAGCCGATTCCGTTGGAGAAAGTGGATATTTTGGAATCAAAGCTTCGAGATCAAGAAGAAGAACTGGTCAGGTTGCGTGACGCCAGAACTGTGAACAAGCCCATTTATTTGCGCGTGACCAGCCAAAATAATGCGCGTGCGAATGCCTGTGTCACGTGGAGTGATGGAGGTGGTGATAAATTCAAGATTCACCCATCCGGGGAAATCGAATTCTTGAATCCTGGTGTTTACTTGATCCACGTTGTGCTTCGGCACACCAACAACAACAACAGCGAGGCGTATCGTCTAATGAAGGGCGATCAGCATGTGGGTACATGCTTCGATTCTGACTACAATGGTTATTGCATGGCGTCTCCGCTCATGGTAACGCTGGAGTTAAAAGCCAGTGAGAAGATCAGCGTCATTTACAGCGGGAACAGTCAGGCTACCACCGGCAGCACTTTGACTGCATTGCTACTCCGCTAGTGGATGACAATAATTGTTTGTCGATGATCCAAAAGTCGATTTGTGTTGTTGATAGTGAGCGTTTTTTATGTCCAGTCAAACAAATTCAAATACGGAGTACATCTTTGCACTGATGATGATTTCAGCTGAAATACAAGCGTGTCCTGAATGTTTCGTCCTCTGCTTTTATATGTCAGACTGAGGCCGAAATTGGTTCTAAATTGTATCTATAAGTGAAGCAACATGTGTAGACAGAGTGCTCATTATCTAACTGCAGCAGAGATCATGGAAGCAAGAAACAAAAAGCGAAAGAAAGCAAAGGATTGTCAAGACGCAAGTATTTCAAGAAAAACATGCTCACCAACATATACAAGAAGCAAAAACGAGTACTAAGATCACTCCAACAAAGCAAGAAGGCTCCAAAATGGCACGGGTAAAGCCAGAGTACGTCGTGTCATTTGGCTTGAGCCCATCAGACATTTTTCGTTACGGCTTATGTCTCAGGAATGAGACAATGAGTATCTGGCTCGAGAAGCAGTGGTAGCGTATTTCTCCTATTTACACCGACATTACGTTGTTCAAGCTGCGTGTAATCCAGAAAACCCGAAAAGCTGAGTCTGCTAGTCGTCGGCTACACGTCCACGGCGTTCACGATCAAGAACCAGTGGGGCTCGTCCTGGGGCAACGGCGGATACCTGCAGCTCAAGCGCAACGGCGCCAAGTCGGCCTGCAGCGTCGTCAACTGCCACAACGTGTACCCGGTGCTGTAAGTCAGTGGATTGGATGGTGCGTATGCATACAAACAGTGCATATGTGGTGACTCGTCCTTGAGATTAGAGTTGTGTGTTGAGTGATGTGAAGCAAGTACCAGCAGTAGCAAGCTAAATCAATGTCATGGTAGTGTTTTCATTCACATCAAAACGAAAGCAGAGTTGTTGGTCATATCTAGGGATAGGACTTACGAAATGATTCGTATGTCATGCATGTATGCAGGTCGAATCACGTTTCAGCTATATCATGCACTTATCATTGTTGTGGCAAGAGGTGCCGACAGAGATTGATGACGCCATGTTAAGACCGTGCCTCTATAGCTTGGTGGTGCGTGAGCACGGGCCGACGCCAATGTGCTGAACCCAGTGGTAATACTTTTAATACTGTATCAACGATAACAGGATGTGGATGGATAAAGCGCTTGCATTTAATAAGACTCTGTTCATGCCTTGCACTACTATGCTGAATGACTTCACATATGGACTACGTGATTCCAATGATCACGTGGACGCCTTAGGCGTGGGCGACAGCCGGAGACACCACTTCGTGGAACACGCCTTCGGTCTGCAGGGCCTTGACTTCGTCTTCGTAATGCTCGACGTTCTTGCCCAGCGGCTCGTAGCCAAAGAGCAGCACAACGACCGAGATGAAGAGCAGGATGCCGCCGAAGACCCACATGATGGCCTGCAGCGACATGCCCCACTCGCCGTACATGTGCGCGCACAGGTACGGGCCACTGAAGGCGCCGATGCGGCTGAAGCCCGAAGGGTAGGCCGAGCCCATGCCACGGATAGCCGTCGGGTAGTTCTCGGGCGTGTAGGCGTACACGCAGCCCCACGAGCCGAGCAGGAAGAACGACACGAGCGAGCCCGTGACGAGGATCGGCGTGCGCTCGGCCGGGACGTAGCCCATAGCAATAGCGGCGGCGAACGAGCCCATGAGGAAGGCCACGAGGGTCTGGCGACGGCCGAAGATCTCCACGAGGTACGAGGCCGTGAGGTAGCCAGGCAGCTGGAAGAACGTGATGAGCAGGATGGTCTTCCACGATCCGTTGATGTCGTAGCCCGTAAGACTGATGAGCGCCGGCAGGTAGATGAAGATGGCGTAGTACGACATGGAGATGCCGAACCAGAGCGTCCAGAGCACGGTCGTGCGCACCGAGAACGGGTGGCGGAAGAGCAGAGCAATGCGTTCCCAGTGCGAGTCGGGCAGCACAATGCCGACGCTGTTGCCCACGGCGTTCACTGCCTCCA
The DNA here is from genome assembly GCA_023337935.1 of Elongisporangium anandrum. Lineage (NCBI taxonomy): Eukaryota > Oomycota > Peronosporomycetes > Pythiales > Pythiaceae > Elongisporangium > Elongisporangium anandrum. The sequence goes on from JAADXR010000676.1 coordinate 2,543, forward strand.
GCTGGATCTTCTCGTCGAGCGGCTCCAGTCCGTGAGCGCGTTCGAGCTGCTCCACAATGGCAACGGCCTCTTCATAGCGACCGACCTGGGCCAGCCACTTGGGCGATTCCGGGACGGTGTAGCGGACGACGGCCGAGTAGAGCGCCGGGATGACGCACAGGTAGTACGTCTCGCGCCAGCCAATGTGCGGGGCGACGCCGTAGGCCAGCAGCACGGCCAGCATGCAGCCAATGGCCCAGAACGACTCGAGCAGCACGATGATGCGACCACGCGTCTTGGAGGGCGACAGCTCCTGCACGAGCGTGGAGGCCACAGGCAGCTCACCTCCGAGACCGATGCCGCTGATGATGCGGAAGAACGTGAGCGACGTAACGTTCCAACTGGCACCGCAGAGAGCGAGGCCGACGAGGAAGATGACGAGCGTGACCATGAACATCGGGCGACGGCCGTACTTGTCCGCGAGCGTGCCGAACGGGAACGATCCGATGAACGATCCGACGAAGACCGCACCACCGAGGAAGTTGCCGGCGTTCGTGCCCCACGAGATGTCCTCCTTCATGAGCGTCGTGCAGTAGATGAAGATGAACGTCTCCATCGAGTCGAGCGCCCAGCCGATGCCCGTGAGCAGGATGAGGCGGATGTACCACCACGAGAGGCCGAGGAAGACGCCCGGATGGCGCTCGCCGATGGCATCGATGCGCGCCGTGATGCGGTTCACGGCCGCGAGCGTGTTGCTGTTGGGGGTCGCGGGCGCAGCCATCTTGGTCGTGGCTTCTTCCGTAATAATCTTCGGTCGAGGCTTGTCGCTGTGCCGCAATCCGATGCGTGCGTTACCCGGGAACTTGGAAAATGAATGGTGCGGCTTGCAATCGGGGCTTGGTGGGGTCTGCGGCCTTCAATGCCACGATGCGGCTGCGGTCGCGCACGTGAGGCCCAATAAAACAACGACCGCATGGGCTGGGCCCAATCAGATCAAGTGGATGCGTCCCTTCCCCTTTCACACCTCACATGGAGCCTAGCCCTGACCGCACTCTACCCCAGTCGCAATGCCCAGCGGGCAACGCGATTCTTTTCGCCCATCCCTGAATGACGAGCGATTGAATGCCATTTGCAGGACACGTCTGCTCTCCCGCTGCTGCTGACTCGATCGACGACATGCGCTGTGATTGGGTAACTGGCGCTTCTGAAAAAATCCCAGGACTCAACAATCGTTCGTATGAAACAGCAAAAGTATCTTTTCCCGCACTGTGATGATGGGACTTTGCCTGGAAACACGATCGACCTCACGCCATGATGCCTGCGTGGCCATCGGGGGCTTTTAAAGGACGTTTCCCACATGCAATTCTTCAGCATCAACCTGCTCCCAAGAAGGAAATTTCTAGCTGTTTCCACGTGCTTTAGAAGAAACTGTCAGTGTGTAATACATAGCCTCAAGTACAAGAGGGGAAGGGGGACTGAAGATCTTGGGGTGACACTCGTGCGTTTGAGCTGGAAGTTGTACTGTGAACTGCTGGCGATGGCCTGACTGCTACCCGCGGACATGTGCAGGTAAAAGTCAGGATCGCTGATTTTTCAATCAGCGATCCTAGTCTCAAATATTCACTTTTAAAATTCGAATATTTGAGACTGAAATCAGAATATCCACGCTTTTTATGTTTCACGCAAGCATAACCTGCATATACGCATATATATCGGGCGTTCTTACAGTCTATGCGTATACCAAAGTATGCTTCAAGTCTCCATAGGGTGAAGATTCAATTGACGCTGATGTCCTGCATAATATCGGATGCTTCAACAAGGACAACTCACGATTGGTCTCGATTCTTGGCACATGTGGATCAACCATGCTCATTGCATCTGGGTTATGATGACGTTGTGCGCAGTGTCAATGACCACTATGCACTGCGCGCACGGTATTCGCTTGGCTATGAATCATAGCTTATGTTCACCAAAACAAACCAAATGTGTTGTCTTATATCCTAATGCATAGATTGTCAAAGTGTATCTCTACCATCTAGCTCTCTTCGTCTCTCTCTAGAGTCCCTTGAAATCGTCCGGCGGGAGTACAAAGTTCTTGAGCTGCAGCCACTTGATGGACGCGAAGCGGTCCTGCGACAGCAGATACAGCGGCAGCATGACAAACATCTGTGCGATCACGAGCGCCAGGAGGTTCTCCGAGGCCGAGTGGAAGTAGGCCGTCGTGAAGTACAGCGTGTACACGGTCACGCTCGTAACCAGCAGCAGCCAGCCACGCAACAGCAGCTTCTTGACGCTGCCCCACGTGCTCGTGGGGATCTCGACCGAGAGCGCAAACCACTCGAACATGCTCACGGCCAAGTAATGCGACACGAGCAGCACGACGTGGTCCGAGTGGTCGAAGTGCGGCGAGCACTTCTTGCTGCGTCGCAACGGCGCGTACCAGCAGGCCGACTCGGCTTCGGCCACAGTGGCCGAGGAGCCCAGCAGCACGCGCACAAAGCGTCTCTCCAGCGCGTTGAAGCCCATGTAGAGCACGACCGTGCGGAAGGCCATGACCGCCAGGTAGAGCAGTCCACGACGCACGAGGACGCGGACGCGGAAGATTGTCGTACGCGGACCCAGCATCACGACTGCGTAGTTGAAGATCAACGCCGCCATAGGGAACACCCATGCGCCCTAACAATGCATTCCTATAGTCAGTACTTTTGTGGGTATGAGCTCCACGCCAAGACGCACCTTGAGAGACGTGAGCTCGTGCGAGAGTCCCATGTTCCAGTAACACGGCTGAGTCGAGCCCCCAGAGTCCGAGCAGCAGACCACGTCCTCCACGCCCTTGGATGTGAGTGCATGCACCCAATTCGACTCGCACCTGGCCAACAGCAGAGCCGCAAACAGTCAGTATCGTCATGGAGGAAGAGAGAGAGCATGGGTTGACTTACTCGCCCTGCACGCGCACGTATTTGCTGGGGGAGCGGTACGCTGTGTACAGTAGGAGGATCAGCAGCAGAACGTTCGTGTACACGAACACGCCTCGGATCTGGATTTTCTGCAGCGCCACGATCGCCTGCTGCACGGGCGAGTAGGCCGGCATGGCGCTGGTCGGCGGCTTGAGCATCTTCACTTCTCTGGGTGAATAGCACACTTAGCAGGTTCAATGCTGCCTCACTAAGTACGATTATAGTTTAAGTGCGTATTTTTGATCCATGTTTATGACGAATCAAAATCGATAGACAGTCCATAACGCAGTGTGATTGGCTGAAAATGTTTACCTGAGCTCTCTGGCCCAAGGAACACCAATCACTTTCGTCCGGCAATTGAGAGGTACGAGCTGGCTCATGGCCCAATGGATCCCGTGACTCTCTGTGGCTCACGCTCTGCTATGGTGAGCAGATCGTCTAGAACAGCATAAGATGTCGGTTGTGAAGGGTGTCGTGCGTCTGCGTGTGCTGGCTGGCAAGGCCAGTCCGTCGCCGGCCATCGGTCAGGCGCTCGGCCCGCTCGGTGTCAACATGATGGAGTTCTGCCGCGCGTTCAACGAGCGCACGGCCAAGCACATCGACAACATCCCGATCCCCGTGGTGCTCACGGCCTTCGCGGACCGCACGTTCAAGTTCGACATCAAGACCCCGCCCACGTCGTGGTTCCTCAAGCGCGCCGCCGGCATCACGGCCGGCTCGCCCACGCCCGGCCAGACCGTGAGCGGCTCGGTGCACCTGCGGCAGATTTACGAGATCGCCCAGATCAAGGCTGGCGACGACAACGTGAACTACATCGACCTGCCGTCCATCTGCAAGAACATCATCGGCTCGGCCAAGTCCATGGGCATCAAGGTCGTCGAGTAAGCTAGAGACGCAGAGGATGAAGGAGAGAATGGAAGAGGCTCCAGGATCGACAAAATGCTCACAAAAAATACAATCACACAGGTTTACGTTAGCAATTCTCTGCTCGCTTGGGGCATAGGCAGGATGACATTCATGCCCTTCATGCTGACTTGTTTCTTCAACGCTTTTCTCAATTGTCTGTCTGCAGGTCTATGCTGCTAATCACACTTGGTCCACGAGCTTGGCCGCTGCTCTTGCTGCTCACTCACCCAGCTCCATCTTGAGGTCGCTCTCTCGGAAGAGCGACGTGCGGCGCGAGCCCATGACCTCGCTGCCCATATAACTAAAATCTTCGAAGTGCATGGCGGGGCCGCCCGAGGAGCCAAGCACACCGACGCACGGCGAGTCCGCGACCTCCTGCTGCTTGAACACGTTGGGTACGTACTGCAGATCGGCCGCCAGTGCACTGCTCGTGCGGTTGCGCGCGTCGCTCGAAGCTCCGGTCTGAGGCCGGAACGGCGGCTCCACGCGGCGCTGCAGCAGAGCGTCCCAATCCACGCCGGCGAACCACGGATGCCGCATGATCTCCATGGCGCCGTCGGGCCCACAGCCCAATCGCCGACGCGGGTTCTTGACCAGCAGCCGCTGCAAGAAGTCGATGGCCGTGGGCGAGAAATAATCGCTCGAGAACGTCGGCTCCTTGGACAAGATGTTCTGGAACATCTGCCGCCGGTTCTTGTCCCAGAACGGCGTGTGGCCCTGGATCATCTCGTACACGAGCACGCCGTAGCTCCACCAGTCGATGGTGTTGCCGTAGGACGACGCCGTGCGCTGGCTGCAGAGCAATTCCGGGGCCAGGTACTCGGGCGTACCCACAAAGGTCGAGCCTTCGTCGTCTTCCTTGGAAAGACCGAAGTCCGTGATCGCAATGTGGCCGTCGCTGTCCATCAGGATATTCTCGAGCTTGAGATCGCGGTACATGATGTGCATGTAGTGCAGATGCGCCAGCGAGAGCACGAGCTCCGCAGCGTAGAACCGAGCACGGGCTTCCGAGAAGCGCTTGTTCTTGCGCAGATGCACAAACAGCGAGCCGCCGCTGTAGTAGTCCATCACCAAGTACAGCTTGAGGTTGTTCTGGAATGCATATCGCAGGCGCACGACGAACGGGTGTTCAATGTGCTTGAGAATGCGCTGCTCCGACTTGGTGTGCTCCACCTGCTTCTTCTTGAACACGTCCTGCTTGCGCAGCACTTTCATGGCGTACACACGTCCAGAGTTGCGTCCAGCCTTCTTCTTGGCCAGGAACACCTTGCCGTAGGCTCCCTTGCCCACCACCGAGAGCAGATCGAAGTCATTCACGCTCATGGACGTCGAAATGACCATGCTGCGGCGCGAGTTGCGGCTGCTGTTGCGGCCTCGAAGGCCCACGTGAGCGGAATTGCTCGCGGTATCCTGACTGGCCTGTGCGTCCTGGCTGCTGGTGCGCATCTCCTCGTTCTCGTCGTACGTCACGATCTCGGCGTCTTCCTGGTGCTCCTGCAAGTACGACAGCGACGACATAGCAGCAGCGCCAGCGTAGGCGTACTCGGACAGCCGACTCATCTCGTCCATGAGTTCATCCTCGACGGGCTCGTCGGGCATGGATCCGCGCGCGCTTTCGAAGAACGCGAACACTGTGTCCATGCTGGCAGCGATGGTCCAGGCCTTGTTCGAGGACTTTTGCTCAGCGCCCGTGGGTTCGCCGGCCGAGAGGCTGAGGCAGCCGAGCTGCGCGCCGTCCTGCAGCTGCGTGCCAGCGCTCTCTTTGGACCGCTGCCAGTTGATCGCGCGCGTGACCAGCAGGCCGCGCACTTCGGGCGTGTCATCAGCTTCCAGGCGGTGGCTGGACTCGATGAACGCCACGGCCGCCAGCTTAGAGCGCAGCACGGGCTGCGTACACACGAGGTGCTTGGTCAGCGCGCCGCCGTGGCCGTAGGCTGCGATGTACACCTGCGAGCAGGCCGAGCGCATGCCGTACGTCTCCCACACGTAGCGCACGTGCATCTCGGGCGTGCTGGAGAACGGGATCGGCACCTTCTCATTGCCAATGCTCACCGTGTTGGTGCTCGGGTTCGCCACGATGACGCCATAGCCCTTGGACAGAGCCGTGTGCACGTACGGAAGCCTGTAAACGTAGACATGAAGCAAGCAGCACCGCAACGCATTAGCGCCTCTATCAGAGAGCAAGAGGCTGCAGCGACAGCGTTACCGTACATGGACCCAGTGCGGTACTGGTTCGGGATCTCGGGCGCTTCGAGCACGAGCGAGCGGCTCCAAATGCCCGGCTGGATGCCGTTGCCGCTCACGATCACGATCAGCAGGCGGCGGCAGATGTGCCAGTTGGCGCTCATGAAGATATTGGACCGCACGGGGCTGTCGGCCGACGGGATGAACGTCTCGACGAAGCCCAATTGCTGCATCTTCTGCTGCTCCTCGTGCACGATCTGCGCCAGGAGCGCCTCCATTTTACCGCGCTCGCCGTCGCGTCCGTGCTACGAGCCATAGAAGGGGGACAGAGCATCAGCATCCGACCACAGAGACCGCCTGGAGACCAGAGCCTGGGGACTGAGAGGCAGCCAGGGCCACGCACCATGGTCCGTCGTCGGGCGCGAGGGAACGAAAGATGGAAGGAGGGGGGCGGCGTCTGCGGGATGGAGAGAGATCGCAACATGTGTGCGGCCAGTTCGCGTACCTTCGTACAACCTCAACTAAAAACGGTCTGGTTTTTGTAGCCGGCTAAATAGGTTCGGCGAGAGTTATTAGTCGACTTGGAGATCGGTGCGCATTCCCACACGTCGCAGATTTGTTTTGATGGGCTATAATTGGCGATGGAAATGGCTGCGAATGTTCCGAAGGAAGATGCGAATCGGCCACGAAGGCGCGTCGCAGACTGTGTATTGCTCGTATAATAGGAATGGGAATGGACATGGCGTCACCTTTCCTTGCCCCAGCGTTCTGCTGCTTCGTCCCGTGCAACCGAAGAAAGGAGTCCACGTGAGAGTCATATCTCGATTTGCATTGAGCTGCTAACGACGACGACATCCCGACACATAGTACCGACGACGATCATGAAGCGATCTACTATTTTCAGCGTCTTGGTATTCGTCATGAGTGGCATCCATTTGGCAGTGGCTGTGAAGGAGTTCTGGCCGACCAGCGAAGAGCCACAATCGGAGTCAACTAGTAAGTTCAGCTCGTTTACCTCGAGCAAAACTCCATCGCCATCACCGAAAACCCACAAGCCGAGCCATTCCAGTGCTTCAGTCAGCTCAAGCGGCAGCGGTTCCAGCTCCAGTGCTTCAGTCAGCTCAAGCGGCAGTGGTTCTAGCTCCAGTGGCTTGACTAGTCTATCAGGGAGCAGCAGCGGTCTGATGTACGCCTGTGTCTGCAGCGATCTGCGCAAGGTTTCGCTCATGGGCGCGTCCAACTACTGCCTGTTTCCGGATGCCTACGTGGACAACAAGTGCGGCAATGTGAACGTCGCTGAGGATGGCGAGTGTCCGCGAGCTGGTGCCCAACCGTGCTCGGACATGGGCCACGTTCTCATGAGCGACTCGATCTGCACCAAAGTCTCTGGGATCTACAAGTGCGTCGCCAGCACTGCAGATGTGAAGGCCCAGAAGCAAAGTAAGAAGAAGAAGAAGAGCTCGAAGAAGTCGAACTCGAGCGGCTCGGGTTCAAGTACTGGAAGTGTGATTGTTCGCTCATCCGACGCTGCACGATCGACCTTAGAAGCTGTCGCACTCGCTCTGTCCATGGTGGCCGGTGTTGTGCTGCTACTCTAATGAGTTAGTTCGGCAATACACGTAAGAAAAGCTGCATTGTTAGTGTAGAAACGAGCGATAAGAGAACGGAAACATACCAAAAAATGCATGTTACTCAACTAAGTCTGTCTTTCATCGGCTTTGAAATGCGCTATAACGAAACGAAATCAATCGGCTATGCGGAATTGAACGGTCATACTAGAGCTGGCCGCTGAAGTTGGCTTTATCCACATGGTTGACCACCGCGCTCCACTTGGACGTGATCTTGCGTCGCGTCGAGAAGAACTCCATGCAGCCGTCGCCCGTGATGTCCATGTCGCCGTACTTGCTCTTGGTACCGTACATTCCGCCGAAGCTGAATGGCTCGCGAGGCACTGGGATGCCAATGTTCACGCCGATCATACCCGCTCGGAAGCGCGACTGGAAGTATTCTGCGTAAGCACCATTCGACGTGTAGACGCTGGCAGCATTGCCGTAGTCGTTGGCGTTCTCGATGGCGATGGCTTCGTCAAAGGACTTCACGTGGTAGATTGATAGCACGGGGCCAAAAATCTCATCCTTCATGGCCGGATCTTCGGGGTTGGTGTGCAGCAGCACCGTGGGGCCGACCCACGTTCCAGCGGGTTCGCTCGCCCACGTGCGACCGTCCACAAGCACCTTGACGCCGCTGGCTTCAGCCTCGTTGATGTACTTGAGAATGCGGTTCTTCGATGCGAGATCAATCACAGCGCCGACTTGGCCGGCTTCCGTACCGCGCTTCAATTCCTTGGTCCTCTCGACAATCAAGTCCAGTAGGCTCGTACTCTCACCAACGATAAGCAGCACAGACGCCGCCATGCAGCGCTGGCCAGCACAGCCGGCAAAGGACGCCACAATGTCCTTCGCTGCCATTTCATTATCGGCGTCAGGCAGCGCAACGAGGTGGTTCTTGGCACCACCCAATGCGAGAACACGCTTGTCCAGCGCTCGGCATCGGCGAGCCACCAGCTGGGCCACGTGGCTAGAACCCACAAAGGTGACGGCAGCGACATCTGGATGGTCGCAGAGGCGAGTCACGGGCTCGATGGCGCCGTTGATGATCTGGAAGACACCCTTCGGCACACCAGCCTCGATAAGCAGACTTGCCACTCGGTACATTGTCAGCGGCACCTTGTCATTTCAAACAGAACAACGTGAGCTTACGAATCATCAAGAGGTTGGTACGTTCATTCATACCTTCTCAGATGGCTTCAGGATCACGCAGTTGCCCATAGTCAATGCAATCGGCACAGTCCACATGGGCACCATGATAGGGAAGTTGAATGGGACAATGGAGGCCACGACACCCAGAGGATCTCGCGTTTCCTGGCACGTGATACCGCGCGAGACCTGCAGAGTCTTGCCCTGCGCCAACTGCGGCAGACTGCAAGCATACTCAACAGTCTCGTTGCCCTTGAGCACACTGGCCAGCGCCTCCATCTTGTTCTTGCCGTTCTCCAGCACGACCAGATCGGCCAGCTCATCTGCACAGAAAGATCCTTTGTCAGTACTCATAAACTCGATCTTCCGTTGACTCACTCACCTGCATGCTGCACCATCAGCGAATGGAACTTGAGCATGATCGCGGCGCGAGTCTTGATGGTAGTCTTGCTCCAGTCCTTGAATGCGGCTTGCGCATGCTTCACAGCCACGTCCACATCGGCAGCCGTCGACAGCGCGCAGCGGCCCACGACGGCTCCAGTCACGGGACTGGTCACGTCGATGTACTGCTGGCTGCTGGGGGCCACGAACTGGCCGTCAATGAGGTTCTCCACGATGTTGAGCGACGCCATGGCGAGTGGATGGGGGAGAGAGGGAGGGGGTCGACCTGAGCGCCACGGGGCGTTTTGGATTGTGACTGCGGCTCTTGGGATGCGTAGCGTGGCGCCTGAATGCGAATTGCTGAATGCGCGGAAATCTGAGCAGACTTCAAACAGAGCACCACCCAAAAGCCCAATAAATCTTGCAGGATTGGGTTTCACCCAAAAATAATCTTACTTTATCCCTAGATGATGTGAGGCTGTATTCTGATTGGCTAAAATGCTATCTTCTTGTAGTTTAGACGATGTCGTGTTCAAGCATGAAAAACGATGAAGGTCTTCTGCACGTTGGGAGGAGCAGGCGGAAGCGCGTTCTCCGTGCAAGTGGATGCAAGCGACACGGTTGATGACTTGAAGAAGGCGATCAAGAGGGAGAAGACCAACAAGATCAAGTGCGATGCGGATGAATTGATGCTGTACTTAACCAAGGAGGGCGATGCTTGGCTGACTGAAAACGAGGTCAAAGAGCGGGGTGTCGGTGGGCTGACGCTTCTGGATGCTGCGGGATGGCTTTAAAACAACCTTATGCACAACGTCACGACAGGAAAAGTGGCAACCTTTTCGGGTTGCAGCAACCTTGGAGGCACAAAAGCAACCTAAAAACGGCAAAGCAACCTTGTACAGTACATAATGCAGAATATAAAAGGTACCACGTCTCCAGTGTGTAATTAAACCGTTATAAAACGAAACGGTGATCCCTCAATGAAAACTTACTGATTTTCAACCCAGAGCGAAAGTAACAGACAAAGCGATCCTGGCTCTTCGTTCGCTCAAGTGCCCGGCATGAAGCGAGAGCGCGACCACAGCGACGTCACAGAGTGTATCACGCCGCAGATGACATGTACTGCTTCCAACCAAGGACGTATCGCGCTAGCTGGTCAACTCGCCAGCTCAAGACTACAAGAACTGGAAAACATTGAAGCGAAGCTCGAGAGCATTCTAAGAGCGCGCACGGCCTTCTGTCCGCTCATGAAGAGTTAGCAGAGCTGATTCGCCAGGAAAAGGAAAACACCATGGTGACGATGAGCAAAGTCAATCCTCCGAGCTCTAAGAGAGCTTATGTGTTTTGTTTTTCTTTTGTACTCGAAAAAGTATGCATGATATTAGCTAAAAAGTAATCAACATGTACAAGTCTTGGTTTAAATGCATATATAAAAGTGAGTAAATTTAGCTATGCAATCCACAAGTTCTAGTTCTCTCGCACCATACTACTTCTAGCCTGTTCAGTATCTTGGCCGGACCATCTCACACCTGGTCTTCTCTTTTTTGTTGCGTTTGATATCGTTCTTGACTCTCCTCGACACATCTAAAGCAAACTAAGCAGCTCACTGTGGAGCTCTAGTACACGCGATTTGTCTTCATCATCTTGAGAATTGGTTCTCGATTCACACAATAGAATCCATAAGATTCTCAGGCGCATAATATCGACGTGAGCACGCGTGATTTTCTGCTGATCGAATGCGCAGTTGCTAATCAAGTGCGAGTATACCATTGATACCACCATGAGGCCACAACTGGTTCCATCAGGTTGTAAAGGCCGAGTAATAGTTTCGAGAGTCACGTGCGGAAAATCCGTCTCATTTTCAGATACTAGATGCCACTGCTTCAACCACGGCAGGAAGTCATCTTCCCAAACAGTCCTCATCTTGCGTCTGAATTTTCCACGAATGTCTTGCAGAGATTGATACATTGTAACAACCATGGTAGATTCATCTGCTCC